>JAGYYJ010003048.1:0-64812 GCA_019671005.1 Hibiscus mutabilis
AGTCTTATTTAAATGAGGGATAAATATTATTTAAATTATAGATAAAAGTATAATTTTAGTTATTTGAAACTCAGATCACCTATTTAAAGGCTTATCTCATACACATTTGATTAAGAAGAATAAGAGAAAATACAGAGAAACACATTGTTCTCTGTTAAAAATACTATTTTTGTTCTATCATTAAACTCTAGCTTTTATATTTTATTGTTCATTGTTCAACGGGTTCATCTTCTCCGGCCACCATGGCCCCTTTCTCACATGGTATCATGAGCCAACAACGATCGATGTCGTCACCATCTTTGTCATCTCTAATCTGAAACAGATCGACGACGATTTGATTTTTCAGATGTACATCATTTTTTTTTCCGCTGCTATCATTAGGCCACACTCGTTCCTCGGCTTCTCTCTCGTTGGAATCTTACATCTCTGGTGAAATTTCTACTCATTTAATTTTGCTATTTTGTTCTCTATTTAATGGTTCTATCTTAGCCAATCAAAAAGATATATGAAAAGGTTATAGTTTAGCCTTAAAAACTATTTGGTTCTATCTTAGCCGCCAATCAAAAAGATAGATGAAAAGGTTATAGTTTAGCCTTAAAAACTATTTGGTTCTATCTTAGCCATCCATTGTAAAAGATAGGGAAAGGTTATAGTTTAGCCTTAAAAACTATCGGTTCTATCTCAAACCATCAATTATAAAAAAAGATATGAGAAGAGGTTCTAGTTTAGCCTTAAAAACTAGATAATATTTTTTTAAAGGATTCTACATCAAAGATCCAAGCTGGAATTCTAGTTTGTGCAACTACCCTTGAGGGAGTGTAGATTCTGTGATCATTGTTGAATGGAAGCGACTACTTAGTCCGTGAATGACAGAAAAAGTGGAAGACACCTCGGAAGATTCAAAAAACGAAAAAGATCATCATTTGATGAGGAAAGTGTAAGACATCTAAGGATGGTGCAAAAACCAATAACAACTTGATAAAGTTGGTAGACATCTCAAGAAGGATGCGAGAAATGAGCAACATCGTTTGCAAATTTTCAACAATGGCCGTTTCTGAGAATAGCATGAGTATGTCCTAGTTGTTCAACTCAATGGGTCCCAAAAAGGGAGATTTTTCCCTAAAAACAACAAAGAAATATGAGTAGGGCATCACATCCAAGATCCAAGTGGTGCTCTACTACACTTGCTCACCACTTGAGGGGAGTGTAAGTTATCCAAGAAGTGTTAGAGCTTGAGGGGGAGTGTAAGTTGACAAAAAGTGTTAGAGTTTAATTTAATGTGTAATTAGAGTTTATTTCTAAGTCAGTAGTTTAAATTTATAGGAAGTCTTATTTAAATGAGGGATAAATATTATTTAAATTATAGATAAAAGTATAATTTTAGTTATCTTTGAAACTCAGATCACCTATTTAAAGGCTTATCTCATACACATTTGATTAAGAAGAATAAGAGAAAATACAGAGAAACACATTGTTCTCTGTTAAAAATACTATTTTTGTTCTATCATTAAACTCTAGCTTTTATATTTTATTGTTCATTGTTCAACGGCGTTCATCTTCTCCGGCCACCATGGCCCCTTTCTCACAGGTTCAATGGGATTTGAAGACGACCTGTCAAGCTTGTTAGAGATGTTGGCGTAGTCCGTGGGGTGATATTCATTCCATAAACTAGGAGTAATTCTTTCGTAATGAGAAGCTCTAAGAGAGCAAGACCCTGAGAACGGGATGGAAGAAAACTCGGAGACATTCTGTGTCGGCAATGAGTCCAACCTTATAAGCCTAGCAACAACTCCAGGCGCTCTAGATCCATATCCTTCATCACTAGTCACAGATGAAGAAGATTTAAAATCACCACTTCGCCTATGATTTGAAGCGGCATTGTACTCATCCCCTTCCGTCTGGTAAGGCAAGTAAACAATACAATCATAACTAATATGTTCACTGGGATAACAGAAGACCAAACGAAGATTTAAAGGGCAAAGGGAAGAAATCTCCCACCGTAAGAGGCGGCGGCGGCTTCACTACATGTTACTTGGGTTTTACTCTCTTTGATTCTTCTACAGTCAAAATGCAAACAAATGGTGCATGAATTACAGACAATTCGATTGTCAAAACACAAAAGAAATGCATACATATTCATCTAGATGAAGAAAATGAATCAATAATGTACCTGGTAATTCGGAATTGTTCGAAAACAGCTTCTTCCTAGATTTACCATTCCAATCAAACAATTGAAGAAACCCTCCCTTCCCACGTTTCCTTTCCACCTCCATTATCTTATCTATAAAATCAACATTACTCAAAGATTTAAACCCAGAAAGCAGGAAAAACAGTTCCATTATTTATCAAACAAAACCAGACCCTAAAAATCAACAAAACAAGCATTACCCTTTTGTTTAAGGGAATTGCTGTGGAGACAATGGTTCAGAAAAAGGAACAAACTTTAGAGTTCAAATTCAAACACCATACCTGGTTTTGCTTACATTGCTCATCAGCTAACAGACAAAGAGAGATTATGAATATCAGATTCTAGCAACTGATTTGATGAGAGAGAAATCAAGCGTTTTTCTGGTATAAAACACATAAAAATGTGAATCAGATCCTCCATAAGTCACCTTGAATTCTTCAAAAGTAGCAAAACCCCATGATCCAGGGACCAAGCTGCTTCCTTGTGACAATGGGCTTACAAAAAAACAGCTAAACCTAACTGGGTATTCTTTAAATTGAACAAAAAGATTCAATCTTTTAAACCATCAAATCAGTTTCCCCTTACACTAAAGAAATGGAATTTGGTTTTAGAAAGATGGGCCACAAAGGGACACAAAATAGAATCCACCACTGGGAAATATTTTAGTGACATTAGCAGATATACCAGAGATATAGAAGCAGAAAGTCGATTTTTTTTGTAAGAAATGTCTGGTTTTGAGCATTAAATTTTGAAGGAGTGGCATAACATCGCACGACCCGACTCTGCCGTTGATAATTTAAAGACCCAAGGTTTTGTCTTGTGAAATGAATCAATTTAAAAAAGGAAAAGAAAAAATTGTTGTCTTGGTCATGCAACTTTCCTACTTTGTTACCGATGACATACCCACATGGGGGAGCTTCACCATGTACCTCCATTATTGGTTGGACAGGACTCCACTTGCATCACCACTTCCACTATTTATTTTTGGTTTATTATATAAATCGATACATGAAGTTAATAGTTTTTCTCAAATCAGTACATGTGTTGACACTGCACACACAAAAAAAAAACATTTTAATTGCATACATGATATTAACCAATCAAAATAATGATCTCGTTAAGTGTCACGTGTCACAATCTGATAAGTTATTGAAGTGTAACAAAGTATAAATTCATTTTTCTCTTTCTCTCCAAATTCAAGTGTCAATTTGAAAAAAATTACCAACTTTAAGGACCAATATGTAGCCTTTATTTTTTGTATCTTCCACCCAAAAAAACACTTTAACTGAATCAAATAGTAACTTAAAACCAATAAAATATTGAAATTGAATTTTGAAAATGTAATGAAAAATACCTTACTCACGTGATTGGTTTCTACTTAATAAATTTAAATCTCCCTTTCTATTCTTGTTCAAAAAATCTCCTTCTCTATTTTCTTATTCTTCCATTTGCATTAGCTTTTGGCCCTTTGCAAGTTTATATTTGCAAAGCTCCAAAAGGTTGAAGTTTAGATTATAGACAAGCTTTTACCATTTTAAGCAAAGGGGTAAGTCTGTTAGGCACAGAATCATGTGAATAACATAGAGTGGTTAATTGAAGGAAAGTATTACATTTAATCCCTATGAATGTGCCTCACAAGTCAGAGTTCCTACGCTTAAATATCATTTCTTCTTCCAAAATTGGGAGACAAAAATCGAAACGAAGAGAAGTAATTGATCGACATTCACCTTCATCCTCCCCACTCTTTATCATCATGCCCTCCTTATTACATCTAACTCGGGTTCAGTGCTGAATTGCGACGTACACTAACATTCATGCGTACGGAGATTAGGAAGTCCTGAGGCAATTATCACACGGGTTTGAACCATTTTTACAAGCTTTTCTGTCAAAAGACTCTCCAAAGTGTTCGAGTAAGATTTTTCTCCGGCATTCATCCTAGAAAAAGATGACTTCCGGCATAAGAAATAAGTTATTGTATCGATAAATAAAAGAAAAGAAAAGGGTCACTGACAAACCTTGAGTTCACAGTACTCTCTCATTTTCTGTGCTTGAGCCATGGCTGTTTTAAAGCTTTGGCTCTTGCAACCTTGCCCATTTCGTAACATGCATACAACTCGACTGAAATCCTTCTTCTGGTATAAAGCAATGCATACAGCTCTGCAGTTATCTCTTCCAGCCCTCCCAGACTCTTGATAATAACTTTCAATTGATTTGGACATTGTATTGTGGACGACAAATCGCTGAAAAGAGTTTTTATAAGAAAAAAGAATAAGACTCTACATATACAAATAATGGAACGAAAATAAATATTTTAATATCAAGCACAATAAATTAGGTTCAGTTATTCAGATTACACTGATGTATACATTCACATGTCCAAGTAACCAAGTAACCAACATATCAGCTAGTGAAAACAGTATATATGTAAAATGTTAAGGTTTCAATCACTAGACTGGTTTTTGAAAGTGATTGTGATTGTCTAAAGTATAAGTAGTTTTCCCGTATAAATCAATCACCAAACTTAACTTTTCTTCACCTAATGCAGTGTCTAGTATGGTCCAATCACACAACTAGAAATGAGCAAAGCCTAGTTTTAAATTTATAGACATGATAGAGGTGTAGATTTTAGATAGATATTATCTGGACTTACAACATCTGGTTTGTCGATTCCCATCCCAAAAGCAATAGTGGCGCATACAATCTGGACCTCTCCATCAAACCATTTCTTCTGAACAGTTACTCTTTGTTGAGAAGCCAAACCAGCATGGTAATACACTGTTTTAATCTTGCACTTATCATTCAGGAAATTCGAAACCTCGGCACATTCATTTTTTGAAAGGCAGTATACAATTCCACACTGATTCTTAAAACGATCTTGCAGAAGCTGACCGAGTTGTTTTAATGAATCCTTAGCCTTCCCAATCACCTCATACTTCAAATTGGGTCTATCAAAGCTTGTCTTGAGGACTAAAGCACTGGAAATTCTCAGAGTTTTAAGAATATCCTGCAAAGAACCAATGCGGCAAATGGAAAAACTTTATATTTATTTGACAAATAAAAGAAAAGTCCAACTTAATTTTAAGTACCTCACGAACTGAGTGGGTGGCTGTGGCAGTCAATGCCGTCACTGGTACATTAGGAAAATGCTGCTTAAGACATCCTAGTCCTCTGTAGTCTGGTCGAAAATCATGACCCCACTGGCTGGAAAGAATTTAAAGGCCGTAATTTTCGTGATATAAGCTCAATGATTTTCACTGCTAAGACACGTAATGTTATGGTAGCCCTAGGATGCATTGCTTACTACGGTTAACTTAATGCTAGTCATAGCAAACTTCGTAGGATGTAGGCTGGTTATTCTAAAAAAAACTCACTCAGGATTCCTCCATTCAAAACAAGAAAGCTCATACAAACCATAGAATGCCAACATAATTTGTTTATGAGGTGGTCTTTTACACCGAAATAGAAAGGCTTATAGCTTTAATGCCTTATACACTTCATTAATCTCAGCTAGGCCATGTTGGGTTAGAAAAATACCTTGGTGTCAAGTTAAATATAAAAAATATACAAATGCAGTCAACTCCATATTATAAGTATCTAAAGCTGAGAAGCACAGGTAATCGGCTTGGAAAAAGAATTGTAATTAGCAATATAAAAACAACTATACATGTTGATTTTCTGACTTACAATTTGATATATATAATTTTCTTTCGAGTTTGCTTCCCATGAGATATTCACTTTTGCAGGGTTTTTTTGACCAAACATTTTTGCAGTTCAAAGTAACAGAGAGAAAGGTTAGATGCATGGAGAATAACATTGCAATCGGTGAACTTAGGTGACTTGAGTTTTGAAAAAATTTTAAGAGAGAAAATATGAGGCCTAGAACACTTCACAAGTTATGTACCACATGCAATATCAAGCATGGAGGAATAGGGTACATGTCATATATTCTAAGAGTAAAATCAAATATCCCAAATTTCTGTAATATAAACCAAGAAAAGGGCAAACCTCACACAATGTGCTTCGTCAACAGCAAAACCAGCCAATTGTCCCTAATGAGAGAAAAAATTACATTAGCAACAGAAAATCACAAAGTTTAACATGCTTCAAATACATTTAGTAAGAAGGTAAAACTCACCTTTCTATGCAAACATTTCAATACCTCAAGAAATGACTGGTTTCCAGCAACCCTTTCTGGAGTCACATATAAAAGCTTGCATGATGGATTATCTTTGCTACAAGTATAAAACGAAAACATAAATAGGGAAAAAATGGCTAAACCAAAAATAAATAAATTAACGGTGATCACTGTATCTATAAGTTAAAAAAAATAAAGATATTTTCCAGGCAAAGATTAACTTGCCTTAGCTCATGCAGGACAGCTGCTGCTTGAGAAGCAGTTTGTTGAGAATTCAAAAACGTAGCGGGTATTCCAAATTTAAGGTTCAGTGTGACTATTTGATCCTGAATTAGCGATAGTAAAGGAGAGATGACCACTGTAACACCAGGTTTCAAAGTCGCCGGAAGCTGAACAAAGCATAAGATACATCGAAATGTTGTAAATAAAGAATAAAACAAGTCAACTAGAAAAAAACAAATAGGTAGCAAAAATGGAACGGATGAGGCCAGTATGCCCTATCCAAGTATCCAAATAAAATCCCAGCATTATCCAAGTGTGCATTATACAATGTTTAGTTTGTGCTTTGAGATAAAAGAATCAAGATAAGTTCAATATTCAATTCAGCAGTAAAATCCAGATTTCTTTACATGTTCACTTCGAAAAATATGCAAATTTAATAGAACCTAGTTCACAAATATCATCTTTAAAGATTTGACCTGATAGCATAGACTTTTACCACCCCCGGTAGGCATGAGAATGAAGCAATCTCGCTTTGCCAAAGATGCTTTACAAGCCTGACGCTGCAATGGTCGAAATGATCTGTTACCAAAGATAACAACATTTGCTAATTCAACATCATCCAGAGCCTGCAATTCATCATAACTTAGAGTCCCATTTCCACCTACTGACTTGCTGAAGAACTCATTTTGACCAGAAATTGATGAAAATGAACCTTCAGTCACACCACTCTTCGATCCCTACAGAATCAAGCCAAGTAATTCAGTGTTTTCAAGTGTCTCAACTTTAACAAAAAACAAAGCATTGCTAAAAACTTGTACCGGGAACTTCTTACCACACGACTGCTTTCATCCCGACGAGAAGAGAGGGTGGAAAAGTTGCCCTTTTTCTTCGAAATCCACATGTCTAAGTTCTCATCGTCACCGGAAGAATCCAACTCCATCAAATTTGTTTGCTTTTTTTGTTTAGGCGAATCATCTATGATGTTGATGCAGTTCCCCACATTGGTACTAGAGTTGCATTTAGAATTGGGAAGCGCATTTTTGTCAAGCAAATTGTTCAAAGCTCCACAAGCTTCTGATTCCACAACCTGTAAATCATCATCCCAATCCTCACAATCTTCCATTGTTTCAGCCAACGCCACCAGAAAATCATCTCCACAATGCTCCACAGTAATAAAATCTCTCCCATCATCACCTTCATAGATTCAGCCAATTTTAATTTGATCCATAACTTTATTTAGCCAATTAATATTTATCATTTAACACTACTAAGAACCCATTTTTTTTTCTATGGAATGAAGTTTTAAAAAATCGAAAAAATAGTTCAAAAATTAACTCAACATCAGGCAAAAATGAAAAAGAAATTAGGGGAAGTACCATAGAGAGATATCAAACGATCTAAGCTCCTCTTTGCCGATCGTTCGTCAAAGCCGAACTCGAGAGCCAAGCTTATCAACCGAGCTTTCTCCATCTCGAAATCGTGATCGTCCATTTCTGGATCGACGAGCGATGAATTTTGGGAGATTTTTGTTATATTTTTTAAATGAAGAAGCTGATACTGAAATCTCCCGCGCTATTGTGCTTTGAAACCTAGAATATCCGGCACCTTATATATATATATATATATGGCTTAACTACAAAATAAGTGTCCAAACTATATTTCTTTTTTATTATAGGTTTCTAAAGTAGTTTTTAGCTGAAATAGGTGCTTAAAGTTTTATTTTTAGCTGAAATAGGTGCCTAAACTATTTTTTGGTTGAAATAAAGTTTCATTTTTAGTTGAAATAGGTGCCCAAGTAGGTGCCTCAATTGACTTTAAAACAAGTCAAAAATAAAAATTTAGGCACCTATTTTAGTCAAAAATACTTTAGGCACCTATTATAAAAAAGAGACATAGTTTGAGCACTTATTTTATAGTTTAGCCCCTCTCTATATATATTATATATCAAGTTGAAGCCTCTAAAACTACGCCGTTTTGTAATTTTGGTTTAATGGTCAAAATTGGTTTTAGCTCCTCTACTATGCTTAACTTGGAATTTAGTCTCACACTACTACATATTTAACCAGTATTTATGAATAATTTTGATATTTATCTCAAATGGAAATTGAACATTTTAACTATTTTTTTTTTATAAATATCGATTAAAAAAACTCTAAATAAATAAAACGAGTTAATTACATCACACATCCCCAAATTATGACCTTCATTTTAAATTGATCTTTGAACTTTTGAACATTTCAAAATCATACTCAAACTATAAATCTCATTCAAATTAGTTCTCAAACTTTTAAACATTCCAATTTCATCCCTTAAACTATGACCTTCATTTTAATTTGGCCCCACCAAACTTTTGAACATTTTAATTTCATCCATGAATTATCAATATATGTTAATCATGTCTTATGCTAATAAAATAACTATAAAAATTGTTGATTGTCATGTAAACACTGATGTGTTATGTATTATATGATGTGACATAAACATAATTTGAAAATGAAATTGGAACGTTCAAATTCAAAAATCTGGAACCTGTTTAGGATGATGATCATAATTTGATGAGAAATGGAATGTTTAAAAGTGAGATCAATTTAAACATTTAAAAGTTTAGAAACTAATTTCTACTCGAGATTTAAATAGTAGTTTGCAACTGTAATAGCGGCCGTTATATAGTGATATAGCCACTGTCTAGAACCGTACTCGTAACTGTCATACCCCATACCCGTAATAACATTTGGTATTGAAAAAAAATTCACGACAATGAATGTAACGCGCCACAATTGCAATTTAAATATCCGATTTCTACTATCACTAGTCAACATCTCAACTGGATTAGAAAAAGATATCATATCCAAACCTATTCCATCTCGAACAATACTGCCAATCCCCCACCCCGGCGGATCCATCCGGACTGCACTTGGAATAGACCAGGATACCGTAGGTGTAATGAACAAATGAAAGAAATTCAAGTTCCATGTTACAGAACCTGCAATTCGCTTCATTCCATGTTTATCCTGATTGGTCGGCTTCATTTGAAAGAACAACAAGCTATCCTCAACAAGGATTTAAATTGCGGTTGCAGTTACGGTTGCACACAACATCTTCATTTTCTCCTCCATTAGAGCAGAGCAGAAAGAGAAATGTGCAAGACTAGGCCAAGCCAACATATTTTGATCTTCCTTATTAGCACCCACAACTTTGCTCCATCTTTGTCATGATGTTGCTAATCCTCACCCCAAGTTAGCTGCAAATTTAATACCTCTGGCATTTATGCAATATTAAACTATATCTATTCACTATATTTATTAGCCTTTGCTTTTATAAAAAATCATGCACATATACTAAATTCAGTATTGAAGTTAGGTGTGATCGACTCAACACCCCTCGGTCCATCCCGGACTTTTTCATAAAACAACAAACCAAACTAATGAACAATATACAATTCACCCAAAATACTATAATAATTGACAAGAAAAAGTAATATTTTGCATTTATTCTAACAAAGCTAAAAACTAAGTTTGCCTTTAATATACGTGTGGATTTTGGATTTTCCAGGATAAAAGTTCTTCAAGGAGACCACACTCTTGGTATATGGGGTAAACAGTAGTTTCCCTTTGCAGGGCTCGGTAACTCCTAATTCAATCTTTTCCACAACATTTGTTAATAAATTGTATTGAGCACCAGAATTGTAATAGCTCCCTATTCTGAATGCTTAGGAGTTGTGCTCTGCAATTATCTTGTTTTTGCGGGACAAGATACCTGTTAAGATTTCGGTTAAAATAGGGACGATAAATCGAAGTCCAATGTCCCTCAAAAACCCACGCTTGGAGTTGAACCACTTCTCCCAACAAACACCAACATGTTAGCTGACCTTCCATCTCTAACAGATGCATCCTCTGGTGTGATTCTCTTGTTCTGCATTCGAAATTCGGATGGGGCATTATACCAAACTCTTCACTGTCCATGGAGAACATCATGATAGAATTCTCACATGTGGAAGCCGAGGGGGGGTACAAACCGATCATCAATCATCCAATAAACAATGTTCTTGAGTGTCACCGACAACGATCCGGATCGGACACATAAAGAAAGGCGGCGCCGAGCCTTCTCCATTTCTTCTTGCCTAAGGTTAGAAGGGCATATTCAAAGGGGTTGTTTATGCTGCATTTCGGGTGACAACCGAGTAGCTTGTACTGTTCCATTGAAGAGTCATAAAAGAATTCAACAAGTCCCCATCTTCACTTCGGCTGCAGAATGGTTATTAATTCTCCGGTGACGGGGTTGCCGATATAGAAGTCGGGCGAGAAGAAAGGATTAAACAAAACCAACCCTCTGCAGGAAGCAACGGGAAGAACAACCTCACCCCGAAACATCTGATGTTTCCAATGTCCAACTAAAGATCCATTAAATGCCTCGTCATCATCGTTACAAGGATAAAAGAAATCCAGTCTTCCCGTTTCCTTGTCATACAAGGAAACAAGGAAGGTGGAAGGAGATGCATGTTGGAGATGTGCACGAGCAAAGTAATAAGACAAGATCAGAGCATTCCATCTCTTGCATACCCATCGACACCGCCACCACAGCTGCTCGACGGAGAGCCGCCATAGAATTTCGATAACCAAATCATCGGTAAAATATTCGAAACCTCTACCATTGCCATTAACATTACAAACCCTAAGCTGCTCCTGAAGTCGACTCATGGTCGTTAGGCGACTAAGGAGGGTATAAACATCCAAAATTTGAAAATGAGAATCCCAATAAAATCTCACTTACCCTTCATCACCGTGCAATTTCAATTTGAATTAAACTGATACATATAGCCGGTCAAACAAGAAGAATAAAAATAACGTTCAAAATATTTTGCATTATCTACAATGGTTAAGAGCGGCTGTTGTGACCGGGTTTTACAAGATATGGGCTATACAGGTTGACAGCCTTGTGTTTATAAGTATGTACACATTTGGTATTTCGTAAAGAACAAGTTATTACTATTATATTATTTTGCCATAAACAAGTTATTATTAAGAAGATAATTATTTCATTCACTTGTGGTGGAAGCAAATATTTGGACTTCTTAATTATAACAACTTAGTAGGGAATAAAATTACGGTGCGGTCGCGTTGCGTTTATCACGGTTACGGGTATAACGGATGTTATTGCGGTTATTGCAGGTATCTAAGTCGTGAATTTTTCAAATAACATATACTATCGCGGACATAAATTTAGTGGGTATCACAATTTTAGACGATGTCAAAACTATATATAACGGTCGCTATAACAGTCACGTACCATATTTAAATCCCTAACACTTACTATTTCAACAACCAAATCATCAGGGAGATATTCAAAACCTCTTCCATTGAGATTGCTGCAATTCAAGTAATATCTTTAATCAAGTTTTTGCATATGATTGGATTAAAATATTGACCCTTTAGTTTACCACTGTTTTGGTACATGGATTATTTACAAATTACTCTGCTGGTTAGATGCTTAATTTTGGGTAATTTATATTTTAAATCACTAAATTTAACCTCCACTTTCATTTACATCGTAGACTTTTAATTTAATCGAATTACATCATTCATCTTTTATTATTAATAAACTAAATCACTTATATTAATATCGTTAACAAATTCTAAAGCAAAAAATTAAATTTGACACTTTTATTTAACATGTTTTTTACATGTCATAATCAAATAATGTTTAATTGATAGTTTTAATAATTTTTTGTAAGAATTTTTTTAAAAATTTCATTTAAATAAATTCAAAGGAAAAGTAACTAAACTTCATATAAATCCTAACAAAAAATATTTAAATTACCAATTAAATATTATTTATTGACGATACATAAAAGAAAATGTTAGGTAAAAGTGTCAATTTCAATTTTTTTCATTAGAAATATTTAATGGTATCAATATAAATGACTTAATTTATAAATAATAAAAGTTAAATGATGTAGTTTGATTCAATTAAAGGTTTGTGATGTAAATAAAAATAAATGCTAAGTTTAGTGATCTAAAATGTAAATTACCCCTTAATTTTACTATTAGTCGGCAAGCTATGTACTCTTAATATCTTGCATTCAATTATACAACTAGCTATGTACTCTTAAGTGCAGAATCACGTGAAACACTTCTTGGAAAAAGAAATAAAAATAAATTATACTCGAGTCACTCGATTGATAGGTTAAAATACACACCGGGTGACTAAGTTATTAGTATTGTTACAAATGGGTCACCCAATTTTTAAAAGTTATAATCGAGTCACTCAATTGATAGTTTGTTACAATTAGGTCATTGGACCATTACATATTAGACATAATAGTATTGTGATGTATTTTACCCTTTTTAATATGCCAACCTAAATTCCACTTTTAACCAGGTCAAATTTTGTGATTAGTCTATGTACTTTACATAAATTGTGGATCTAGTCCATATATTTTGAATTTTAAAATTTTAGTCCTAACTCAAGCATTAAAAGGGCTATCTGGCTAATTAGATGGACTTAAAATGGTCAAATTAGAGAATATATACTAAATCTATAACTTACGCATGATATTAGGACTAACGACATAATTTATCTTAACAAATTCAAGAGGTACTGTTTAGGTTAAAATTGAAAATTCAAAATTATAGAAAAAACATGATTAAAAATAACAAAAGTAGGGTAGAGGGACTAAATCCAAAACTTAACCCTTTAAACTATCAACCCTTGGGTTCCGCATTGTTCATATTTCCCTTCGTCTCTAAATTTTTTTTAAAAAAGTGAAAGTCTAAATTAAAATTTTTAAAAAAGTTTAATTTAATTTTATTAAAAAAATTAAAGTCTAACTAAAAGCTTTTATAAAATTTGAGAATTATTTAAAACTTTTTTAAATTTTTTTAAATTTACTTGAAAATATTTAAAAAATTAAATATAATAAAAAATGTAAAATTTTTGAAGGCTGTTGTTCTCAAGTGTCACCTTTCATCATCTTAGTTCCCACCGGTTTGAAACAAATCCGAGACATGAGCTCCGCGGCCTGCGCAATGCCCGTGTCCGTACGTATGCCACATAGTGGCCATGCCGTACCCCGGTCGAGACCACATTAACCCTGTAATGAACCTTTGCAAAGTACTAGCTTCAAAATCCGACAACATTTTCATCACCTTTGTGGTGACCGAGGAGTGGCTTAGCTTCATAGGCTCCGATGATAAACCTGGTAAAATCCGGTTACGCTGTATACCAAACGTTGTGCCGTCGGACCTAGTCCGAGCTTCTGACATGGTTGGATTCTTGGAAGCTGTTTGGGCTAAGATGGAGGCTCCATTTGAGCAGCTCCTGGATGAACTTGAGCTTCCACATACTCATATCATAGCCGACACGCATCTTTTTTGGGCGGTATCGGTCGGAAATAGGCGGAATGTCCCTGTGGCATCGTTTTGGCCCATGTCAACCGCAATGTTTTCGGTATTTCACCATTTTCATCTTTTCCAGGAAAAAGGCCACTTTCCGTTGGATTTGCTAGGTAATGTACCATTCTTATTTGTTCTCCTAAATGTATCCCCTTTTTTATATATATTCATTCTGTTTTCAATCTATTGTTCTAATTACTGCATCCCAACGAATCCGATGCAGGCAACAAGAATGAGAAAGTTGACTACATTCCTCAGGTTTCATCGACGCGTTTATTGGATCTTCCTCGGTTTAACGGAGGGATCTATCCGCTTATATTGAAGCAAATATTGGGGTGTATTTCGTCGGTTCGTAAGGCAAATTATCTGTTGTTTCCTTCAATCCACAAGCTTGAATCTCGAACCATCGACGCCTTAAAGGTAGAATTGTCCCTTTCCATCTACACACTCGGCCCTTCCATACCTAACTTAAACTTAAACCAGGACGACAAAGCCTACTGCTTACAATGGCTTGACAGACAACCTAGTAACTCTGTCCTGTACGTGTCAATGGGAAGTTTTCTTTCGGTTTCAAGTGCCCAGATGGAGGAAATAACAGCCGGTTTGCGAGGTAGTGGCGTTCGGTTCTTATTGGTGGCTCGTGAGGAAATAAGAGACGGTTGTGGCGATAAGGGATTGGTGGTGCCTTGGTGTGACCAACCGGAGGTGCTATCCCATCCTTCCATTGGGGGGTTTTGGAGTCATTGTGGGTGGAATTCTGTTAAAGAGGGCATACTTGCAGGCACACCTTTTCTTACTTTTCCACTATTTGCCGATCAAAATTTCAACAGTAAGCTCATTGTGGAAGACTGGAAAATCGGGTGGCGGATGAAGCAACAGCATTCGGTGACGACAAGAGGCCATATATCCATTTTAATTAAAAAGTTGATGGATTCGGAGGGGATGACGAAGTGAAACAAACGAGGCGAAGAGCCACGAGCTTCAAGAGAAATGTCTAATAGCCACCGGGAGGCATGGATCATCGGAACCGATATTAACTCCTTCCTTCACGACATTTTACGATTTAATCCAATTGTATTCTAGTTCCACTACCCTGGGGACTTTTCTTACCTCAGGTTGTTTTTTAGTATAATAAAAACTCTTTCAATTGAAACAATTAAGCTAAAGATAAATTGTCAAGCCCAACAAAACAATGCTTTCAGTTTTCTTTAGAAACAAAATTATTAAATCAGCCAGCAGGCGAATCATTTTTCCTATAAAGAAAAGCTCCTGAAACTACATTTAACAAAAAATACTAGTGGAAAATTTAAGCAATTTTTTCTTCGCCTCTGGCTATTGTGCTTTATAGCTCATCCTGCTCGAAAAAGGAGAATAATTGGATCAATATACAAAATGTACACAAAATACTAATGATATTTGATGGGCAAATAGCTTACATGTTGTTCTGCATCTTCCTAGGCACTGTCTTTGCTCGAGTCCGACTTTGTGTCAGAATCAGACTCGCTTCCTTCAGCGTCTGCAGTATCGTCATCCTCGTCTTCGGCCTGAAAGATTAGTTAACACCGTGAAAACCAGAACAATATGGCAAACAGTGAAATCATATTATTAGAAGGCTTGTCGTATGCTTACATCAGAATCAACAGGGTCATCCTTCGATTCCTGAACATCGCGTTTGATTAGTTAGAAAGAAAATTCAATAAGTGACAAATAATGACATTTCTTAGTCGAAAATAATACCTCTTCCTCTCTCTTTTTCTCTTGCTTCTCAAATGCTGCCTTCTCAGCCTGCAAAAGGCAATAACATAACCCACATATGACAAAAGGAAACTATGACTATATATATATATATATATTATATTCATTCAAAATACAGAGATGCACATACATCCTTCTGCTTGCCCCATGTTTCTTCAGCTAGTTTCTTGGCATACTCCACATCATCAGCAACTAATATGTTATCAAACAGTGTTCCAGATTTCACCTGACCAAACACAAACATTTATCTTGTTATAGTTCTAAAATAGCATCGAGGAGGAATAGGAAAAAAGATGCGAAAGGATACCTGCCACAGCTCAATACCAACATACTTCAAGTTAGGGAAAACATAGAGATCGGGGTCATCCTTGAAATCTGAGGGCCATAGAAAAACATGGTAATAAGTAACCTAAAATGTTGTCAAGATTAAAAGAAAAAGGTTAGAGAGGAAAGGAATAGTAATAACCAGGGTTGTCAATCATTGGTGCCTTCCACTTTCCCTTGTAGTTGGGGTTCTTGATTTTCTGCAGATGGAAGAAACCTTTTTACACATTACTGATTCAAAAATTAATATTGAATGCTGCATCTAGATATGGATTTCACAAACCTTGGCCTTCCACGGGCCCTTGTATTCAGGATTGGGAATGGTTGGGACTGTCCATTCACCATCTTCTTCATATCCCAATCTTCAGGCTGGAGCAAATGATTTTAACATTAATCTTTATTATAAAGGAAGGCATAGAACTTCATAACAAAAGCATCCCAAAGAATTAAAGGGCTACCTTCTTAGCATCAGGGTCTGGGATTTCTTTGGGAATATCATCATATCCCCAAAGTAATCAATACACCAGAGATTAGCTTGCCTATGCATTTTCAGGCACTATATAGAAAGAACCATAAGAGAATGGAGGTAGGGGGGGGGGGAAAGAAGGTTACTACCTCAGGCTTCTTATCTTCGGGATCAGGGATGTATTCCTTGTCATCCCAATCTTCAGGCTGTCCATGATGCAAAAATACTTAGGTTGTACAAAAAGTTCTATGAGAATGAAATAAACCAAAAAGACATCAATTGACGCTAGGTTTTTGACAAATTACCTTCTTGGCCTCAGGATCCTTGATTTTCTTTGGTAGGAGAAGATCCCAATCGGTGTACAAGCTACCAGTTTGTTTCTCAACATTATCAATAAGGATGCTGTAGGTAGCATCTGGACGGAGAATGAATGTATAAACATGAGTGAGTTGGTCTGTCTCACAAGGAACCTCCTTTTTGATCAGGTGGTTTGTCCCATTGTAGGTAAGAATAGCATGTACTTTCTTAGTGCTATAGCCGCAGATATCAGGTCCAAACATGATGCTGCAACCAACCAAAATAACAAAAAAAAAAATCAGTATATCGATCACAGCAATATCTTTTAGAGATATGAGCAGTGTCAATCACAGGGGATGCAACAACCTGTATGGGGTTTCACCACCAAATTTCTTTTGGTCAATATCACCGCTGATCAACTTCATGTAGCCACCTCCACAATCAAGCTTCTGCTCATGCTTGACAGAAAATTGGAACACTAGAGTCTTATCTTTGTTGTTGACTTCTGGGAACTCAGCTGAAATAGCATAGAACCTGTAGTCTTCACTAGTTTGAATACCTGTACAAAATGAAAAGCAATTAGTAACAAACTTGAAACAAGGAGTTAAAAGATAGCTTTACGAGTAAAATTCCATAAAGTTACCTTTGTCATTAGGATCTCCATTCCATTTTCCAGAAGTGTAATTCCACTCCCCGGCCATGTTCTCATCTCCTTTCCAGTCAGATTTTACCCACCCACTTTCCCATCCCTCTTTAGTTTCACAACCCGGGGAAAAACGAGCAAAAATAGCTAAAAATAAATGAAAATGTACCATTTGAAAACAGTGAAACGTAAAAAAAGGAACAGTTAAAACAAAAGTAGCTTCCTTTTCATGATTCTCTTTAATTTTTTCAAAATATGGATACAGAATCATAGGGATCCAACTAGGCATAGTACACTATCGTAGGTAATGTTTCTGCTTGACTCCTTAAATTTAAAATTATTTCTGTCTAAGAATAAACAAACACTCTCTGAATTATCAATAAACAATACACAACAAAAAATAAACGCCAAATACTAATATTGATTATTATTCCATTTTAATTTCCTCCAAAGTTAAAATCAATCGAAACGCTAGATACTGTAGCATTCACAACCATTTCTTATATAGTAATAAAACCACCTTTCTAATACTAACTACATTTACAAACAAATGTAAAATCAAATACGCAGATCTAATCGAATTGATTGAATTTTCAAACCTAATTAAGCATCTGAGTAAAGGATCAGATAAAAAAACAAACAGAACGCCTAATTAAACACATAAAAATCACCGATCCGTTCAAATTAGACCAAAAATGAAAAATCATAAATACCTACAAAACAGATTCAAACGACGAAAGCTAGCCGATCTAGAGGTTCACATACAACGGACAGATTCAGTAAGGGAAGCGGAGAAACGATGAGCCAGAGAGGATTTACCGTCGAAGCGTTCTTCGAAGAATACTTTAGCAGAGGCAATGGCTACGGGAGAGACAAAGATTGCTGAGAGCAGAATAGGGTTTCGCTTGTGAATCGCCATAGTGAAGCTGCAGAGTGAGAAGGGAGAGTGACGAGTTTCCCTATATATAGTGGTCGTTGAACTCACTGGTTTTGGTACGATCCGGAGGGGAAAAATGACGTGGATCGAGGTGGATTAATTCAGCCTATGGATAAACGACGCGTCATTATAGTTTGACGTGGCGAGAAACTATTGGTAAGAAATTTGAGTTGACACGTAGGAGAGGTTTTACGGGGTTTACATTCCAGAGTTTTCAGTTATTTGGGCTGTGTTAAACGTGGCAATTATTTAGTGGTTGACGTTAGAGAGGGGTCCACCTATAGGCTAATTTGTGCCTTCGGCCAAAAATTTAAAACTTATAATTTAGGAGTAGGATTTACGTTTTTCTATATATATTTCATTTTTAATAGTTTTTTTGTTATATTTTTTAAATCAAATATAGATTTCATATTAATTCTAGGAACGAGATTTAGGGGTGAGTATTAGATTTAGTCGAGTAAATTTTTTTGATATAACTAAATTGATAAGTCTTATTTTATAATTCAAATTTTATTTAAAAAAAATTTAGTCGAGTATTGTTCGAGTTTATGTATAATTTTTTTTGTAAAATTTATAATGTTATTATCCTAATTAGTTTCAATTTAAACGGTTTTCTATAACCATATACAATATACATATATATTTTTCATATTTTTTCACAAGCAATATGCATATATCAAGCAAAGTTGAGGGACTTGACTCGAACTAGAAAACCAATCTATTGATTACTAAAATTTTTGAGCTATTGGAGTACCATTTTACAACTCAATTTTTATTTATTTTTAATTAAAGTCAAAAATTTTAAATTTATTGAGTTGAGACGAGTTTTGCTCCCTTCTAATTGGATCAATCAAAGTTCTCAAAGTATTTTTTTAAATAAAAAGTCTATAATATTTAAATTTGATTAATCACACTAACCTTATTTTAATTCAATAAAAAGTAAAATTAGTCATTAAATAATGAAAATAATACCATAAAAATTCGCTCTAAATGGTGAATGGTAAGCACCATCAACACTAACACAATAATAAAATATGATGATAGGTTGACAACTGATTTTAACACAACTCAGATATATATATATATATATAATAATTATGAGAATCTATAATATAAAAGAATAAAATAATGATTCTCAAAATATTAAAAGAGGGTCAAAGTTTAGAGTACAAACAAAGAGTAGACAAATGGGATGGGGACAAATATGATAAAAGCTAATTTTTTATATCCGTGTATTCAAAAAATAATACTTATATCCATGGATTAATAAAACTTTAATATGAATTAATTTTAATTATTGTAGAAAATCATAGTGGTAAATACACCAAATAAGATAAATTTGGTAGGCCATGGATTCTCAATCCAAAAAATCTCTAAAGTGGGCTAAAGCCGGCACATTTTCCATTTATTTTTATACTAGTATCTGGCTTTTATGCTTTATTTATCTCCAAGTCGAGATGAATATTATATAGTAGCGGTAGGAAATTCTTTGGCCTTGAATAGGGCTTTTAAACTTTAGTTTACACGTATCTTTTAGTTTTAGGGGTTAGGGTTTTAGTTTAGGTTTAAAGTATAGGGGTTTGGGTTGTAGGGTTTAGAATTTAAGGTTAATGTTTAGAATTTAGGGTTTAGGGTTTAGAGTGTGGGTTTAATTTTTTAGGGTTAAGGTTAGGAATTTAAATTTTGGGCTTTTATAGTATAAATACACAGGGTTGTGTACAATTTATTTTACCTAGCCTGTGTATCAAAGTTTTACCCTTTAAAATATATATATAAATAATTTTATAAGCGTCCGATGTTACATAGCTTCAAATGATTAATAATCACTATTTTTATTTTCAAATCTAAGTTAGTCAAATAAATCCAAATTTGCACCTATTTTCTAAAGCCCTACAAATTTTGATCTTAAACATAATTTCAACATCTTATCACTTAATTTAAAATTTTCAAATTATTGTATTTTTAATATATATATATCAAATAAATTATCTTTTAGATATGAACTTAAAAGGAAACGGTCGTTCTTTAAAAATTTAAAATTCTTATATAATTTAATTTTTTTTATGTATTTCTTATTAAAATTTTATAATTCGCTCTTTTAAAATTTTATAATTCGCCCTCTTATAAAATTTTATAAATTTATTATTATAACATAAAATTTTGTATCTGTCCTGTATCAGCCTAAGATTTTATATTCTTTATGTTGACAATTCATTGGCTAGCGACAGATTCCCAAAGACCAAACGTCAACACCCTCTGACAATAATTCCTAGTTTCCATCGATGAATGGCTTTCCAAGCAAGAAACCAATCCATTGGCGGAGATAAGTACTTCAAAGGTAAAACATATTTTTTTTTAGACTTAAATATAAAATAAGTACTCAAATTATATATATTTTTATAATAAGTGTTTAAATTATTTTTTAATTAGAAGAGGTGTTTAAAGTATTTTTTAATTGAAATATGTACTTAGAATATTTTTTTATTGAAATAAGTGTCAAAGTAAGTGCCTCAGTTGACTTTAAAATAAGTCAAAAAAATACTTAAGCACCTATTTCGGCCAAAAAAATACTTTAAACACATATTTTAGCAAAAAAATGAGACATAATTTGAGCGTTTATTTTATAGTTAAGCCTTTTTTTTATCAGACCCAACATTTGTCAAATTTTTTCCCTAAAATTCGTCCAACTTTTGTTATGTCAATGGTATTATATTGGGTAAAATTCGACTAGACTGAAAAATAAATATACAAATTTGACATGAAATTTTTTAATTCGATTTGATTTCAATTATAATTTAATAAACTCAAATCGGCTTGAAAAACTTGAAATTTTTAGTAATTAGTGGATCAGTTTTTAAGTTCAAGCCGAAGAAATATATATGTATATCGTATATGGCTATAGAAAATCGTTTATTTTTTTAACAATTTCTACTTAGGGGTGGGGGAATGAGAATTTTGCTCATAATAGCTCTTGAACCCACGACCTAGGGGTAGGGAGGATGTCATTGTTGACTGAACAATCGTTCAGATTGTAACCAATTATTATTATAAATATTTACAATTAAATTTGAATATAAACTCGAACAATTAAACTCGATCGTGGAGGCTTTAATCTGCATGTATATATATGTGTAAACCAACCAGGTTATCTCATGATTATCTTACAAATTCTTGTATTAGTAGGACTCTCGAAATTGAAATTAAATAAATATGTTACAGATAAACTCCAAGATAAAGAAGAGATGTAACAGGAGATAAGTTCCTTTATTTTTTTCTCCATTTAAATTATCATTAATTCAAATTATTTCAAAAGGGAAACTAATTTATTGGTAATAACAACTCTTATTTGCTATTAATCTACGGAATATTAGATAATTATCAAAATTATAATTAGAAGGGAAATTAATACCACATGATATTTCCTATATTCACATTCATACCATGTAACAAAAGTTTAACAATTCTAGAAATTGTTTTTCTTTTTCTATGCAGCTAAGTTTAGCTGCTGCTTTGTTCATAAAGTCCTAGCTAAACAAAACCTCCCTCCTTACTGCCACTGCTTGTGACTAAAATCATGAGTCCTATTATTGTTCTCATGATTAAAAGGATTGTCCGCCGAAGAAAACAGACCGTTGTCGGGCGTCCAATTCGAAACCGGAGGAATAGGGTACAGTTGTTCGCCGGTGTCAACATTGTTTGGCAAACCATTGTTCATCAACAGATTCAACACACCATTATCATCAACCATGTTTGGACTTAGAATATCATCGGTGTTGCTCCTCCCAAGATGTCCTTGTAGGAACAAATCGGCATCGGTTAAACCATTCGATAACCCGGTTTGTGAGTTGTACAACTGCATGTTTTGATGCGGGTCATTTAATGTTCGGAACATTGGTGGTTGCTGCAAAGGGACTAGTTCTTTGAATTCACTTTGTGGCAATTGCGGCAAACCGTTGTCCTGAAAAGGGATGCTCGAAGCCGTAGCATCATCGGTCGACATCATCGGCATCATAGTTTCCCTAATTTGGTTTGCGGTCGGCATCATCGGCATCGTAGTTTCCCTATTTTGGTTTGGAATTAAATCATCTCCAACATTGATAACCCTTCCTTGACCATCCAAGAGTGGCATTTGATTGCTGCGGTACTTCGAAAATTCCATAACTATGTTATAGTATAACAAATTATAGTTTTCGTCCTTGTACCATACTCAACCTGAGGATTCAGTCCATGTAACTTGAAAATTCGGTCCAAATCGCTCGTAGAAAATTCGGTCATTCGGTTGATGTTAAATCTTTTGATTTTAACAACCCAGAACTCGAATTTTAAATATTAGCGATTTGGACTCAATCATCAAGCAGAATATACTTCAAACTATTCGAAATTCAAGTAGATGGACTCAATCATCAAGCGGAGTATAATTCAGGGACAAAAACCATAAATTGACACGAGAAATGAGTGTTGGTTAGTTTGCAATTCTACATAACCCAAGAAGATATGAATTGTGAAGACAATAGAATACCTGATACGGGTGAACTGAGTGGTGCAGGCTCGAATGTTTGATAATGTGTCGGGACATTTGCAAACGAAACATGTCGCGTTTGTTGTTGTTGCTGTTGTTGTTGAGGAGTGATGTACATTTGTCTACTGAAATCGAAAGAAAAATGTCGAGATCTCTGATTCGAAAAGAATGGGGAGTCGAGAACCGGAAAACCTTGCCGGCTCAACATACACAACCGTTCGTCGTAACTCAAGAGCTTATCAAGGGGTCTGTCTAGGGCTCCAGGAGGAAATTCAAGATAGTGCCTCCTAATAATGAAATGAATTAATAAATTGAATGCATATTTTATGTATCGATCGTGTAACGACGATGACAAATCATTAAGAATGAAATTAAATGATAATCGACGCACCAAACGTAAAACCGAATACGAAATTACCTATAAGTAGAAGCTTGTAATCCAGTGAAGTCCGCAACTGGTCTCCATTGAGTGTGCTTCCTTGGCTGTGGGTCTTGCTCATGATAAAACGAAGGAGGCTGGGTTAACTGCACACATATTTATATATATATTCAGTTCAGTTCAGTTCGATTCGATTCAATTTGATTCAAAACACATGATAGAAATTCGAACATCTTGATCACCTCAAGCTCAAGAATCCCAGATTGACCTTCGTGCAAGACAGTCCTCAACGACAAAACATCAGACCATTGGATTTCGATCTTTCTTTTCAACCCGTTTTCTAAATATTCCCACACCAGTTTCTTCTTAGCAAAGTAGCATTTTCCAACCAAATCACCTTCGTTCCTCGATACTCTCTGCAACAAAGATTTCATTTTCAGGGCTCAACCATAAGCAAAAAAAGATATCAATTGAAAACTTTACCTGCCATGAGCCGATTCTAAGCAAAAAAATGTTGAAACTCTCAGCTTTCATTTTATTCGCTTGTTCCATGACGTTCTCTTTAGCCATGGCATAAGAAAAGCCGGAGCTGTTGGCTTGTTCTTCGCCATTGATTCTAGCTTTCAGTGAGGATAATTGGTCTACTTTTTCTAGAAAAGAAGGTGTTTGTGAAAGTTTTAGCCCAAGATATGGTAATTTCTCCATAGCTTCAACCCCGTTAACCTAAATTTAAACAAAAAAAAGTTAGAAAAAAAGTATGTACATTTGAATTCAACATGCATGTTAGAGTTAATTTCATGGGAATTTTTTTTACAGTAAATTGCATGGATGCAGCTTGAGAAAAATCAAAAAGAAAAAGAAAAAACCTGTGGAGATTGTCCCCAGCTCCCATCAAAGCTTTGAGAAATCGAATTCATCAAAGCTGCAGATTCCCCTTGCTCCATAAACTTCAAACAAACAGCTCTTTACTCTCTTTTTCTCTAAGAAAAACAAAAGAGAAAACCCAGATTTTTAACAATGAAGAACACGAAGAAGAAGTTGGACCCTCTATTGAGAGAAAAAAAACATGGAATCTGAAATTAAAGCAGCGAAAACGAAGATCAAAACAAGGTTGTAATTGAAAAACCTGCACCTGAAACTGCTGAGAGAAGATTACTTTGAGAAACTGAAGTGAGTTATGTATATATATACAAGGAAGGATTCCTCTTACGTAAAACTAGAATTTAGTTTATTGTTTTTTTTCCCTTTTTACAGTTTTAATGACCTCTCTTTTCTCTACTTTTTTCACTAGTAGGTAACTTTTTTTTTTTGGTTTTACATCATTGTGAACAAATTATTTAGTATAAATAGGTATTTGGTATGGTGGAATTTCTCTGTTGCAACTCATTGTAAATGTGAAATTAAAAAAAAAAAAACCAAAGTTTGGGTCTAAATCAACTTCTTTGATTATTTAAATTAACAATTTGTTATTAGTTATGTCTCAAAAAGTCTTAATTTTTATTTTTTTAATTAAAATGTTTAGGTTTAAAGAAGGTTAAATTAAATAAAACACTTGTAATATTTATTTTTTTAAGAGAAAAAAGACGTAAATAAAAAACTCCTAATATAATTTTTTAGGTATGATTACTGGTATCTGACACATTGAGTTATCGACCAATTAAACTAAATCGAGCACTGCATAGCTCATCATAAGAACCATTCTCTCAATCTAATTTGTTTCATTTATAATGTCATAATTTGAACATCTAACTTTACTTATCTCACTAAATTAATCGATCGTATATAATATAAATCTTTTAATGATTAACACACAAAAAATCTCACTTCCATAAAAAATCAAAAATTTCACCGTTTTTCTTTTGAGGGCATATTTGGTTATTGTGAGAGTTACTTTAAAATTTGTCATTTTGTGAAATTTATGTGGGAGGAATTAATTTTTTATACAAGAAGCATTCATGTGAAGTTTTATTAGCAATAGTGATACCCTTCACATTTTATTACAAGTGTAAATTGTTGCTAATAAATTCTTATTTTGTCATAATTGTTGTTTGAAAGTTTAAATTCGAATCTTAAAAATGATACGAATTGTCATAAGTTCCGAATATATATCGAATATAGATAATAAAATAGATACGCAAAATACAATTTTCTATTATTTTATCATATTTATTGTTACTTTGGAAAAGTAAAATTTGAATTGTGAGTCAAAAGTGAAAAATTATGCATTCAGCTTTTTCAAGTAAAAATTAGTGTAAAATCTGAGAATAGATATATACAATAATTATGTACCACAAATGGGATAAAACAAAGAGATGCATTAAATAAATAGTGAAAAGATAAGTATGAGATTTGCTATATTTCTTATTTGGATTCTGAGTTTAATAATAATAATAATAATAATAAGGGTTAATTGCACAACACGTTTCAAACTATGATTTTTATTTTAAATTTGTCTCAATATTTTTAAACCATCCTCAAGCTATAACCCTCACTCTAAGTTAGCATCAACCTTTTGAATGTTCTAATTTCATCCTCAAATTACAACCCTCATTCTAAATTGATCTCATACTTCTGAACATTTCAATTTCGTCTCCAAACTATAACTCTCATTCTAAATTGATCCTCAATCTTTTGAACGTTCTAAGTTCATTCCCAAATAATCAGTATATGCTAATCACATTCCATGTTAATAAAATTGTCAATTGTCATGTAAACATGTGCATTATATACTAATATGATATGACGTAAACAATAATCTGAGGATGAAATTAAAATATTCAAAAGTTTGATAACCAATTTAAAATGAGAGTCATAGTTTGTGGACGTGTGGTGTAATTAAGTCTAATAATAATATTCCATTTTATAATAAAAAGTAAAACCGGTTTCTTAGTACCAATTTCAACACTTGAAATCATTAAAAAATATATTGTTCAAGTTGAAAACTCTAGCAAGGACATTAGATTTTATGCAATCCTTGATATCTAACTTATCCATTATACAATCTGTGGGAATCGATTTCATAAATCAATAGGCAAACATTATTTGCATAGACATGTGCTACATGCTAATTTTCTTATGTGTGACTATGTCTTTCACAAGATTACACTTTGTAGTATCTGTTCATATTTTTTCTCAACACTTTGACAATGCACACACACCTTATACACACAGGTGCTCAAACTCGAGTCTCCTAAGATGAACATCATTCTCTTTTTCCATTGGAGCCACTCGTTGGATTCATAAGAACACATATCTAAAGGTAAATTTCTTTTTATGTAAATCTCATTTTCAGTAGATGTGTATTTCCAATCCAATATAGATCACTATCTTGATAGCATAAAGAATAGTCCACAATACCTTTTAGATATATTAATATGCTTTTTATTCTTTTCTAAAGAGAATAGGTCTGTGTTTTTTTAATCCAACTTTGTAAGAGATATCGGCATAAAGCCAAAAAATATCTCTAACGTTTGACTGAATAGTCATTTTGGCTTCTATTCTTTTTTTGAACCAATTTAACCCCAACATTTTATTTTGGGTCAAAATGGCCTCTCTGCAGATGAAAAATGTTAATTAACTAACGGTAAATGGCTTGAAATGACGTTACAAACCTATATGACAGTGCATGCTGACATGGACGTGTCATTTAGACAAAGATGTTGACTTGAAAGAATGACACATTAGTCAAAAATACTTTTATAAAATTATATAAAATATAAATGTATTTTTTTCGCTGACATGTCATTTTGTCAAGTCATTTCAAGTTGTTTTATGGTTAGTTGACTAACAGTTTTCACCCGTAGAGAGACAATTTTTGACTCAAAATAAAACGTTGGGAGCTAAATTGGGTACAAAATAAATAAGGGCGAAACTAACTATTAAGTCAAACGTTATGAGCATTTTTTTGGCATTATGCCAGAGATATTTAGGCCTATACTTATCATAGCATACACATGGCTTCCCTCAACATTGGAATAATGAACAATTTCTTTTTATTAAAGTCCAAGTACACATTATATTGCTTAGGCTTTTACCTTTTGCAATAGGAGGACAAAAAAGATTTCACCATAATGCTTAGTGTTTTTCATGAATAATGTACTCGGTGCATCAAGCTCTCACATAGAAGAGATATTGTTGGACTACTAATGCATTACAATAAAACAAACTATGACATATAATTATCGGAAGCGCTATAAAATTTCAATTCTTTTGAAATATTAAATTTAAGTTATAAAATCACAATTTTAATCTCAAAAGTTAGTTTTCTTTACACGCATGTCAAAAGTTGTAGTAATGTTAATTAACCGGAACGTCTCTCTCTTTATTTACTTTTCTCTCGCTTCTCTCTAAAACTAGGGTTTGGGTTCTTCATTTGGGGTGGCACTACAGCTTGGCTAAACGGTTGCCACCCCCACTATTCCTTCTTCGCATTCTTTTTTTTTTCTTTCTTGCCAGTCACCTGCCGTTGACGGCTTAGCTTCCTCTCCTCCGGCTTAATAAATTCGTTTCTATGTATGTTTTGGGGGTTTCTATTCTCGATGGTCAAATACCGCCCTTTGGGCCTTTTCTCCATCTGCTTGGTTCAAAATTTTGAGGAGAGGTGTTTTTTTTGTTCTTTGCTTGGGTGGTCCTGTTCAGCGGTGGTTGGGAGACTGACGGCGCTTCCTCCACCTGTTGTTTTTTGTTTTTCATTTTGCATTTTTCTGGTTTTGTTTTTCTTTTCCTTCTTTTCAGGTGCGGCGTGAGTGTTGTCTTTGCGACTCACTTCGGCTGTTTTTTATCGGTGGTGGTTGCGGCTGTGCTTCTACCTTCCCTCCAAACGTCGACGCTCTTAGATCTATCGCGACGTTTTTGCTGGACTGCTCACTCTGCATTTCATTGTATCTGCCTCCATTCTTCGGCGACCTCGGGAGCAACATGAAGCTCGTAACCAGTTAAATTCGCTGGCTTCGCTCGCCTTGGCTCTTGCCGATGATTGCCTTATGCTCCCTATTTCTGTCTCGGCTTTTGGGGGATCGTCAGTTCCATCTGTGATGTTTGAATGTTCTCCTGGTCCCTTGTGTGTTTGTGGTGATTGTGATGTATCGTTATGCCTGTCTCTTTTTGTTGTTTTGTTTCGTTGTGGTTCTGTTTTTGTTTTGTTTCTATTTCTTTGTTCTTGTTGTTCTTCTCCCTGTTCTTGTATCTATTTTTCTGTTCAATGAAGCCTGCTTGTCTTTGTGTTCAAATTAAAAGTTGTAGTAATGTTAGAATAAGATAAATGCTTAGCTTAACATAACATAACATGAACAAACAATAATATCCTCCGCTAAACAACAACAAAAGTAAATAAACATCCCAAACAAATGATAAATAACCTATTAGGTCCAAGTATTTAATCAAGCATGAAACGACAAAAACAATGAAAAAAACCAAGATGGATAAAGATATAATAGGTCAAAAAGCAACCCTAATGTCTAAAATAGCATACCATAACCGTAGACATACGATTAGATCCTAACTTGACCAACTTAAGACCTACTTTCAGATTCCATACATGAACGTACGATAATAACCCAAATATATAGTAAATTGCCATCGGATTTCCTAAACCTAATTCTCCCAGAAGCATTAGATATTAATCATATCTAATGATTTTCACGTGCATGTTTATGCACGTACAATAAATTAGAACATTCGTATCAAGCATTCAAACAAATATTATTATAGTTAATCATAAACATTAATTATGTAAAGAGTGTAAGGTACACATGCTTCCTTTAGCATAATAACCTAATCAATAAGATCCTCATCATTCTCTTAAAAAATGAGCTTAACTGAGGTCATGTGATCTTGAGAATTCAAGTTCGAGTTCAAGTTCTGTAAATCACACGAGCTCTATCCAGATTTATTCTAGTTTAAATACTAAACATCCCGACGAATATTGTTATAATCAGGGGTGAATCTTTTAAGGGACTGGTGGGGTTACTGTCCCTTTAAAATTTTTGGAAATTTGAATTCTATCCCTAAAATTTTTAAAAATTTTAATTTGGCCCCCTCAAGTTTTTTAAAAATTCATATTAAGCTTCAAAATTTTGAATATTTTTAATTAAACTCTCTCTCAAATTTTTAATTTTTTTGTTAAATCTTGCAAAATTATTAAAAATTTTAGTTAAACCCTCAAAAAAAATTTTGAAAATTTTCGTTTAAGCCTCTAATTTTTTTAAAAATTTAAGTTGGCCCTTCAAACTGTTACTCCAAGTTCCGCCACTGGTTATAATTAAACATAAACATTAAATAATTAGAAGTGATCGTGTCCACGTGAATTGAAACCTAAATACTAAGCATTCCGACAAATATTTTTAGTAATCATAAATATTATTTAAATCTTATCCACGTCACACGTGTTCGCTTGTAATAATAAATACTATGAATTTTAGCTTTTTGTATATGATCATTATCAAGAATCTCAACAAATATTGTCACTACAGGTAATGTTTTTTTTTGTGACAATGAAGAATTGTGTCACTAGAAGAAGTACGTTATTGTGACGAAATTTTCACACCACTACAGATTTGTCACTAATAAAATGTTGAAATTTGTATTTTTCCCTCGAAATTATGTTATAGTGAAAACATATCAATTAGTCATTATTATTAATCATCTTGTCACGATAAAATTTTGTCACTTTTATGATGTAACTATGATTGTTTTAAACTATTCAGCATATAATTGTGACAAAATAATTTGTCACTAATGGAATGTTGAATCTGGTGCTATGCATTTTTTTCTTATGAAATTATGTAACCGTCGCAACATAAATCATAATTGTGATGATAAAATTAACTCACTATTAAATATCCATTTTATAGTGATGTATTTCTGACGGTTTGAACTACTTCACAAGTAATTTGTCACTAAATGTATAATTGTGACCAAATTAATGTCACTACCAATTCGTTACTAGTGGGATGCTAAAGCTAGAACCTAATATTTGTTCTCGACAAATTATGTGACGTGAAAAAATATCAAGTAGTTATCATTTTTAATCAAAATTATGACGATAATTTTATTTCACTATAAAATTTAACCTTTTTTTATAATGTTGTAAATACTAGTGTTTAAAAGTTGCAAAATATCAAGTTGTCGTATATGAAACAAAATCAAATTTAGGGTTTGAAGATTTATTCGACTTTACTCGGAATGACAAATTCTCTACACCGAATGATAGATTTAGGGACGGCCTAAAATTTTCAAGTTTCCCTATATTTTATATATTTTTTATGTATTTTTTATTGATAATTTAATTCTGCACCCTCTAAACTCTTGTAATTTTACACCCCACATTTCTAATATAGCTTAATGATAGTTTGCACCCCTTACATGAAATTCTGGGTCCGTCCCTGGATAGATTGAAGTTCAAGCTTTTCAAATATGACCTTAGATATGTTTAAAACTATTTAAAATCAAGCTTTCTTTCACTAGAGTTTTTAAGCTTTAGTAGCTATGGTGAGAAATGAAAAAAAAAAAGATGGAGTTGAAAATGAGTAAAAATGGCTTATTTATTTTTATTATAATTAAATATGACAAAATAAATAGTGGGAAATCTCACCACTTTAACTTTTTGGGTTAATTGTCATGTAAGGACTTAAGCTTCAACCATTTATTTTCTTCACTTTTCCAATACAAATGCCTCGGGGATAATTTTAAAGCAAGGTTGTCCTTATTGCAAACAATTCAATTTGATCCCAAAATCCCAAAAATCAAATTTTAATGGCCACCGAACTCGAAAAATCTACCGGTTCGAAATTCGAGGTTTTATACCTTTAATTTCTTCTAAATCTTCTTCATTTGCTTCAATTTCTAAAACTTTTTTAATGGCTATTTTCAAGAATTCCTTTAATTTCGAGTTTTTCATCTTCTTTCGAGGTAATCTGCTGACTCTAGAGTTACTTTATAGGTGATTTGTTATTATGAAACAAATTTTGATCCATTTTATCAAAATTTTCAAGATTTAAGATAGTTTTTACTGGGTGCTTTAAGCCCCTAAACTTAAAAAAAAATCAATTAAGATCTTAAACTTATTTTGCACCCAATTAAGCTCTTGAACCAATAAATTTAATCTATTAAACCTTTTGACCTATTTTGACCATTAATTTTTAACGATTTTTTCTTTGAGATATTATGTCACGTGACTTACTACAGTTCTGTCCGTGACATTTACAGTTTTTTTAGAAAACTATTTTTTATAAGTTTATTTAGATTTTCTAGAACTTTTAAGGATTTTTAAATAAAAAAAATTATAGAAATGTCAAGTTATAACACTGTAACATGACACGTTGCACTAACTGGTCCAAAAAACTATTAGATTTAATAGTCAACGTTGTCATTAATGGCCAAAGGGGTGAATTGATGAAATTTAGGAGTATAAGAGTTTAATTGGATGCAGAAAAAATTTGGGAGCTTAATTGATTTTTCTTTTCAAAAGTTTAAGGGCTTATTTAAATTTTTTTTCAAGAAAACAAGAGTGTTAAGGGTGATTTTCGATTTTTTTTTTGCATAAATTGGAGGTTAAAGTTGTTTTATAAGAGTTTTCGCATAGATTAAGAGTTAAAATGATTTAGGGTCAACTACATAAATGGTCACTAAAATTTTAAGGTGCTTGTATTTTGATCACCAAACTTTTAAAACTTGTAAATACAATTATTAAATTTTTTAATTTATTTTCATTACGATCACTGTCGTTAAAAAAGTTGTTCTGGCACATTAACGTATACGTTTCCTTTGAAAAAGTGATTTTCTTGATTGTATTGGGAAGCATATTGTTGAACTAAATGAAAGAGATCAACAAACTGGAAAAAAAAAAATGATGTTCATTATCTACCATGCCGTCGTCGTGGATTGAAATGAAAGTGATCAATGTGTTGGACAGTCCTACGACGGTAGAGATTACGACGAAGATGAGGTTCAAAGCTCTTTTAATGGTGGCTTAGACAGCAAGGAATCGCTCCAAAAGGTTTTGCCTATGAAGTTCATCTCCGCTTAGATTTAATATAGAACTTTTTTCCCCTCTTTGGTTTAAGATTTATGTAAACAAAAAACTGGGTTCTTTGATTTAATTCAAAGCCTAATATAAATGGACCGGGCGTAATAATCCCTTGAGCCCATAGGCATATCTGTGTACAATGGAAAGAACAAAAACCATCTTAATTTGTAATTTCTTTCTGAGTAATTATACCGACGGAAATAAAAAGTTTCCACAAACGCTTCATTTTAAAATTTAAGGATTTAAATTAAGGTTATAAGTTCAAGGGTTTAAGTTTATGGGTTTAAAATTTATAAGTTGTCAGAATTTAAGATTAAAACCTAAAATCCTAACCATACGACCCTAAATCTCTAAACAATATAATAAAAACTAGCTGGCTGCATTGGATTGCTGGAAACTGGAATGCTTTACCACTTCTGTTTCCCAAGTTTGTTGTGAAACAAATATCACAAACTTATGCTCTACTTTGTTATTTCCTGATTGAAAATTTTGATGTAATTCACAATATAAATCTGGGTTTTGGGTTCCAGGATCAGTTACAAAGACTATCCAGGCAAAAACCCTTCTAAACCATTTGTTGGAGATAAGAACCTAATTCCCCGCATTATTATCGTTGTATTCGAATGCCAAACTGAATATCTGACTGTAGTCATCTACGAAATGAACATCGAGACCTTCTCTTACATTTGCAGTAAGCTCATCGTAATCACGTCTGTTAGCAGACGGGAACACGATGGTCTTCACTTCACTCCTCTTTGCTGCAATTGTTTTCTCCTTCACCTATTGAATTCAGAAAAGTAGTTTTCTTAAGTTTACATTATGATATATGACCCGAAAAAATAAATAAATAAATAAAACATCTGTTTAGCTTACCCCTCCAATTGGAAGAATCTTCCCTGTCAGGGTGACTTCCCCGGTCATTGCTAGATCCTTCCTAACAGGCTTCTTTGTCGCAAGGGATAGCAACGAAGTGATCATGGTGCAACCGGCACTGGGTCCATCCTTTGGGGTGGCTCCGGAAGGGACATGGAGATGAAGCTTGGAATTGGCAAAGAAGGGGTTATCTGGTTGTTTCTCCAGCAGAATGGCTCTAGCAAGTGTGTGAGCAATTTGTGCACTTTCTTTCATGACATCTCCAAGTTGACCGGTGATATGAAGGGCCCCTTTCCCCTCTCCTTGCTCAACCAGAGTTGTTTCAATGTACAAGGTGGAACCACCCATGGCTGTCCAAGCTAGACCCATCACGACACCAACTGGAGTCTGATCGTAGATGCGCTCTGCATGGAAAACTGGTTTTCCGACAAAATCGGCCAGGTTTGAGGTATCCACCAACACCTTCTCAACTGCCTTAGTTGCTTCAGTTTCCTGATGCTCCTTACTGTCTGTTGCATCCTGCAGGAAAAGTATTTTGAATGAGCAATTAAGCAACTGGATTACATCGCCTCGAAACTAAAGCAAGTTTTCCCCTCCCAAACCCAAATACCTTTGAATCCTTGGGCTGGTCATTTTTCTGAACTGTGTCAACCTGAACTGAGGATTCGGATTCATGACTGGTATTCCCTACTGATTCAGCATCAACACTAGCCTTGTTGGCAGCTGCATGATGATCAGATTCATCATCAACTTCTGCTTTGGCATCAGCAGGTTGGACCGCCTTTCCATTAATGCCGGTCTCATTTGATGAACCTTCTCTTACAAGTCGAAGAGCAATCTGCCATACACCACCATGATTTATGTGACTGTTCATTGTCATACTTTATGATTGAAACCCAGTAAGTTTTTTTTTCTTTGTGCAAACCTTACGATAGATCTTTTCTATGTGCTTTTGAAGGTTTCGAACCCCTGCTTCTCGACAGTAGTTTTCTATTAGGCCAAGAAGAGCTGCATCAGTCATCTCAACCTGGAAGAAACAGCTTGATGAGAAGTCGAAATACACTCCTTACTTTTTAAAAATTTCTCCATCAAAAAAAAAAAATACCATCATGATAAAATTGAAATAAAGATGACATGTATGAGGTAATTTGCTAGTTTAGCTGATATCAGCATTACTGGCACAAACTATAATAACTTACTTCAGAATTTATCACAGACAAGGGATTCAAAGCTACCATTCATGCTTTCTATTACATGCATGAAAGAAGAGAGATTTTTACACGCAACCCAAGTTGGATTCCATGATAGTTCAAACTTAGAGGATTGGAAGCGGCAACTTCAAAATAGCTATTCTCCATTTTGAATCTTTATGCTTGTATGTTACAAGATTGTATAACTGCTCATGCATGTGCAGACATGGATGTTGACGGAAACGGGAGACAAAAGCGAGCAGGTATGACAGGAAAAACCTGTTCAGGTTTGACACCGCATGCTTCTCGTGCAGTTTTCTCCAGATAATCTCTAGCAATGTGCATTTTCTCATCAGTTATGTAACCAGCAATAGCAATGACCTCCATTCTGTCCAAGAGAGGATTTGGAATGTTGCCCACGACATTTGCCGTGCAAACGAATAAAACCTGCAACCAAATGCTCAAGGCATGTGAGGCATCACGTTCACCTCTTAAATCTTACACATGCTTGAAAATGATCAAAATGCAAGCTAGCATGGATCCTCTAAATCATAAACCAGCATACCTTCGATAAATCAATTGGGACATCAAGATAGTGGTCCAAAAAGTTAGAATTTTGCTCAGGATCAAGGAGCTCTAGCAAAGCACTTGCTGGATCACCGGCATGTCCGCTCCCCAGCTGCCATTATGTTAGAATTGAACTGGTCAACCGATTAAATTCAAGAAGACTGAATGGTAGAAAGCTCATATTCAAGGAAGTGAAGAGCAAAACATTTTAGTAACTTAACACACACCATCCACTCAAAGTTTCCAAACATTAGATTTTAAGATACCTTGTCTATCTCATCAATTAGAACAAGAGGGTTTGCAGTCCCAACATTTTTTAGGCACTGCACCATCTTTCCTGGCATAGCACCAATATAGGTCCGCCGATGCCCCTGGGCATTAATTAGGATTTAAACAAGCAATCAAGTCAATGCGGATATCAGACGTTCACTGATGATAATAAGAGAACAAGGCGTGCAACTACCTTGATTTCAGCAACATCAGACAGTCCTCCAACAGAGAACCGATAGAACTTGCGGTTCAAAGCACGGGCAATGGAACGGCCAATACTAGTTTTGCCCACACCGGGAGGGCCTGAGAGACAGATAATTTTACCTGCAACCCATCACAAAAAGATCATGAATGAACCTTTACCGTTATTTTCAATTTAAACAGATAGCCAGTTTGGTACACCTTCAACAGAATGCATTACTGTTGAACGCTAATGATGATTCGACTCGACAAGATTAATTTAACAAAACAATGTTAGGAAACTACATTTCCAAGTAAAATGTCTCCAAACTCAAACTGGTAGGAGCTCACTACATCAACCCTATTCCTAACAACTATTATATTAGAGAAAATTAGATAAAAGAGGTTGGTTTCTCGAGATTTTTATTCATTCAACAGAAGCCTAGAACCACGTCAGTTCTTACTGGGAAAAGAGTAGATAAAATTCAACTGAAAATTTTGAAACATTTGATCATCCATAAAGAATAGGTTAACGATCTCATGCAATAATTTACATAACAGAGCTGCCAAATTTATTTACTAGCTTCAGTTAGTTTGATATTTACTCTCACCATAATCTGTTGCTTAGAATATTTAAGTACAAAATAGACATTGGTCAATGCCACTTCGCCAACATGGAATACAAGTGGAAAAGATCAATTGTTGCTCACACAAAGAATAAACCATTCCTTTCATCGAAATTTTCAACACAACTCTATAAAAGAAAATAAACTTGACCAACCTTGAGAAGTTCCTCTGAGTTTTCCAACAGCTATAAATTCCAATATTCTTTCCTTAACATCAGTTAATCCATAATGGTCTTCATCAAGAATTGTTTGCGCCCGGAAAACATCAAAATTCTCATCACTGCATGGAGAAACAAAGAACATCAGAGACTTATATATACACATGGAACTATTAAAATTTTCCGAGCTGTTCCTTGGTTATTCTGCACCACTATCAGCAAAACTATTACAGGATTATGGATTAATACTGAGGAGAGAACTTGTGCCACAGTGAACAAAACCTGATTATCATACCGTACCATCACAATCATTTGTGTGTACAAATCAGGAATCATTTAAAAAATATATTTATATGACATCAATGCTAAATCATATTCAGAATTCGCATAAGTCGTAACATGTATTGCAGGAAACCAAACCTGTAATTCCCCCAAGGCAGAACTGTTAACCAATCCAGATAGTTACGAGTTACATTAAATTCACTTGAACTGGCCTCTAACAGCTGTAGTTTTGTTAGCTCCTCTTCTATAACCTGCAAGACATGAGGTGGGCATTTCTCTCTATTTGGTTCAAGTCTTTCCCTAAACTTTGCTGCAAGAAAGGAACAGAAAAAGTACACTAAATGTCACAATAATAGTTTCTATTTTAAATCTAAAATTAAAAATTTAATCCAGTTCTTCATCCATACGAAAAATTATTTCAACAAAAAATTATGTCCAAGGGGAGCATCCATGCATGGAAATCATTGTTTTGTAAAGGAGAGTGGCAAAGAAAAGAAAAGCAAGAAGGTAAACACTTTATTGCAAATCGGCCAAATAAGACATGAAACATAACTCACCTGAAAGTGCAGTTTTGTCATCCGTTTCCAACCCAAGTTCCTGCACCAGACCAAATGAAATTCATTCTAATTTCTACGGAGGAGAAAAAGTTGGACAAAAGAATAGAGCAAAGGGTTCACAGAAAATAGAATGATCATATGGGGGCAAATTTGACTATATTTTACAAAGATAAATAGGTAAAAGCATTACAACCACCTAAGAAAACATCATTGATAATATATCAGAATCAAATACCTTCTTTATTGCCTTAAGTTGCTCATTCAACAAGTACCGGCGTTGCTCACCACTTATCTTTTCCTCAATTGCTTTTGCAATTGATTCCTAAAAATAAGCGTAAATGATTTAGACCTACCCAATATAACAAAGAAAAAGGTTTAAATGATGTACAGGTGCAAGAAGATTCAATGGCATCAACTACCTGAATCTTGCTGATTTCCATTTCCTTTTTTACTAACTCCAGTGTAAGTTGTAATCGTTTATTCACCTAAAGGAAACAGTATGGAACAGTTTAAAGAGAAGATAACTATAGTCTCCAAATATATAAACACAAACAAATAGGTGCCAAAGCCTATTCCATAATAATTCACATAATAGATGTGTGTGACTTGTGCTTTCCCCAAATACAAAACCAATTAAACCAGAAATAGATCTCAAAGATAAGTAACCAACAGTACAATGTATCAAAGCCACTTACATCCAGCTCTTCAAGAACTTGTTGGCATTGCAGTTTGTTTGCACCAGATATTGCAGCTCCAAAATCTGCTAACCTTGGGAAATTGAAATCACCTATATGCTGCAAAACATTAGAAGGAAAAAGGATTCACCATTAACTCAAGAAAGTTAATTGAACAAAACAGCTAATAGATTTTGATAGCAATATGATGAACATATAACAATTTCTTGTGCCAGTAATTGACATGAAGAAATACTAACTCAATATAATATGAAAATAATCTTTGAACATTTTGCAGAAGTTACAAATATATGATGACTATCTAATGTGAAACTCAAAGGCGGCTACACCTCCTTTGATGGAATATTTGGAGGAAAGCACACATACACAGGGGATCTAGGAGCTCTAGAAAACAAAATGAGAAGATACAAGGAAACATAAAGAAAATATTAAAATTTCGGAAGAAAGACCGCACCTGACTATATGTTTGAACATGATCCCTCCAAAGGGAACTAGTTTTCAGAACATCTCTTAGGGTTGATATAACCTCAAAGGACGTTGCCTTTATGACATCATCATCCTTGTCATAAGGTTTTTCCTGCAGGATAAAGACAAAAGTGAATCAATAGATAAATAAATTATTCACCGTGTTTGAATTGTGAACATAAAATTCTGGAAGTGATAACATAAAGACAATATACCTTGAGATGATCAACTTTGACTGTAAGGGGATCTTCACTGACCTGTATAGAAATCATGATGTTTAATTTCACAAGGTTTTGCATCAACAAACATTCCAATTACGTATGATGAATATGCTTTTACACGAACAACATATTATCATAGGCTAAAAAGCTGTATTTTAGGATTTCGCTCACCCACCATCTCTGTTATTCGAAGCCGCCTGTGACCAATAAGGATAACCTGGTCTCCTTGGATACTTGAGATCTGAAAATATCAGATTATAGATGCATGTATTAGCGCGCACACTATATTGTTGCAGATTTATCAAACTACCACTAATATTATTGCATTTAACATTAATCAACATACATAAATACCTTTTAGCTAAAGAATAGATACCTGAGCAAGGGTGCCAACTTCATGAAGACAATTAAACAACTCCTTTCCCTTAATATCATATACACTTCTCTCTGATTCAGAACTAGAGCTGGACTCGGTCCCTGGTTCATCTTTAAGAAGGAAAGCACCAGCGTATGGAGCTTGCCTTTTCCGGCTTTCTTGTAAAGCTGCTAGCAACTTAGGATCCTGCTCAACAAAGGATCTTGGTAAGAGAATCCATTGACCTCATTATGCCTAGATAATATTGCAAGCAACAAACACAACAGGGTATTTTCACCACTGTTAAATAGTATACTTAACAGCATAATGTGGACTTCTCTAGAGTTACAAAACCAAGATTTGCTATAAACAAATTTAATCTATAAAATGGTGCCACTTCAAGGGTATGATCCACAATGGAATTGATAAAAATTGCTCCAAATTTACATTTCATCAACATCAGCTATAAATTGTAACTCTGTAAGAGTTCAAGTGTTCAACAATGTAGTTTATACACTAGTTTATACACGAGGAGACTTTCATACTCCGTGACAGTGGACGGCAGGATATACCTTAACGTAAATAGGCATGTAAAATCCTGGGAAAAGAGGTCTATGTGGCAAAGGTAACGCCAAAACCTGCAAACAAATAAAAAAATATTATGTCAACCAAATCTAGGAGAGAACAAATACAAACCTCTATTTGAAAATGCAGTTCATGATTCCGACAAATATGATCAAATAAATTCTTCACAACTTGTTGTTACACAATGTTCAAGGAAAAAAAACAGACAGTAAAAAATAACAATTTGCAAATTCACAAATGTACTCTCATTCTATCAACTCCAACCATGCCACCTCATTATACATGATCTGTTTATGTCCAAAACAAAGAAAATTCATGAGAAATATTACGAAAAGGACCAACTTTACATAACTAAAGCCAATAAACATTGAGAAAAATACAACCGCAACTTCTTTCACACATTTTCCTTATCGTTTTCAGCAACTAATCGAAATCCCACAAAAAGATTCATAATTTCCGAAACTAACCGTCAAGTAATCTTCTGGCCTGGGGTAAGCCGGCACGATAGCTGACGATGCTTTCGAATCAGACCCATCGGACTCGGACTCAACTCCCTTTACCTCGACCTCAACCACTGCTTGGGACTCAGAACCCGATCCGGACCCATCACTGGAATCAGAACAGAAGAAAGTCCTGAAGAGCGAATTCGTAGGGCTCCTCCGTGTCAATCCGGTGAGTCGACCCACTGCATCGAAGAGCGAATTAGAGTCATGCTTAACTCGGAGGCTAGGAGCTACCGTAGTGATGCAGTGGGCACGATTGGGGGAGGATAAAAAGAATTTCAGCATTGGATGGGCAAAAACGGAATCCTGTTTGACACAAGTAGCTAAAATGGCAATGGGAAATGCACCATTGGCGAAAGGCTTGAAGGGGGGAAATGGGGTTTTAAAGGTAAAACCTTTCCTAAACCCTTGGATTTTGAGGTGAGTTACCGTTTTGCCCTTATAGACTTCTACTCTTCTTCCTTAATTCTTCTTCAATCCCTTCATTAATTCAGTCGTGCGCATATCAATTTCATATGTTCTATAAAAAAAATCTCGACCAGATGCATCCAAGGCCCAACCTTTTCCATGGAAAGTTTAGACTCGGGAACTTTTTCCCGGGAAACAAACACTCCCTAAGGCCATTCTCTTCAGACATCAATACATTACCAATCGTAACCGAACTCATATCAAATCAACACTGGAAAAGCCTCAAAACCCATCTCCAAAACGCAAACCCCATCACACTTCTGCGACAACTGCTTGATTCTAGGATTGACCCGTGCCTCACACTAAGGTAATATAAAGAACCCAACTTGAAGGGTACCCAATTTTTTTCTTTCTGTTCCTTAAGTTGTTTATTTAAGTTTTTTATTTTATATATCTTGTAGGTACTATAAATGGTCAGAGGAAGAGTTTAATCTTTCCCATTCATTAGAACACAGTTGTATGCTGTTACATTCTCTTGCAAATTCTAAAGAGTATTCGAAATTGAGATCTTTCTTGCATGGCTTTGTGAAGAATGAGAACCCCATTTCAGTTTCTTCTATTTTTCATGCTATTTCAATATCTGGTGATAGTTTTTGTGCTGGTTCAATAATTGTTGATATGTTGATATTGACTTATGTGAATCATATGAAAAGTGATTTAGGATACGAGGCTTTTAAGAGAGCTGGCGACTACGGTTTTAAGTTATCCCTTATGTCGTGTAATCCTCTGATGAGTGCTTTGGTGAGGAAGGAGAAGATTGGAGATATGGAATATGTCTATAAAGAGATGATTAGGAGGAGAATTGAGGTTAATGTGATAAGTTTTAATACTGTGATTAATGGGCTGTGTAAAGTTGGGAAATTGAATAAGGCTAGTGATGTTGTTCAGGACATGAAGGCATGGGGGATCTTGCCCGATGTAATTACCTATAATACTCTTATTGGTGGTTATTGCAAGAAAGGTAGGATCGCAAAAATGTACAAAGCGGATGCTATTTTGAAGGAAATGATTGCTAGTGAAGTTAGACCTAATGAGATTACTTTCAATATATTGATTGATGGGTTTTGTAAGGATGAGAATTTATCAGCCGCTATGAAGGTGTTAGGGGAAATGCAGACACAGGGCATGAAACCTACTGCGGTTACATATAATTCTTTGATTAATACACTCTGTTTGGAAGGGAAGCTTGATGAGGCTTTTTGTATGCTGGATGAAATGGTAGGATCGGGCTTGAAGCCAAATGTTGTTACTTACAATGCACTTATAAATGGGTACTGTAAGAAGGGTAAGATGAAGGAAGCTACTAACTTGTTTGATGATGTTGTAAGACAAGGAATTGATCCTACTGTTATAACATATAATACCCTGATAGATGCCTATTGTAAGGGTGGGAGAATGGAAGATGGGTTTGCCCTGCGTGAATCTATGGTAGATAGAGGTATTTTCCCTAATGTTTCAACATATAACTGCTTAATTGCTGGTTTATGTAGAGAAGGAAACGTTGCAGTTGTTAGAAAGCTCATTGATGAAATGCAAAATAAAGGCGTGAAAGTTGATATTGTAACATATAACATACTGGTAGGTTCATTGTGCAAGGATGGAGAGTCAAGAAAGGCTGCAAGACTCTTAGATGAGATGGTTAAGATAGGTTTGAGACCAAATCATGTGACGTATAATACTTTGATGGATGGCTATTGTAGGGAGGAAAACCTTAGGGCAGCATTGAATGTTAAAACACGAATGGAGAAAGAAGGGATGTGGGCTAACGTTGTTACCTACAATGTGTTAATAAAGGGTTCATGCAAGAAGGGGAAACTAGAAGATGCAAATGGACTTCTTAATGAGATGTTAGAGAAAGGTTTGGTCCCAAATCGAACAACTTATGAGATAGTTAAAGAGGAAATGGTGGACAAAGGCTTTGTTCCTGACATAGAAGGGCATCTGCAGAACATCTCAGGCAGCTGATAACCTTTAAAAAAACTGATTTGTATTACCATGACCAATTATATTATTGGCGTTGTTGATCAATTGATATGAGAGAATGTCAAGTGGTTTTATCATGTTTATAAAAAGATAGTTCCGATTTATCTTGTTCCCATTTCTGCAGCATCCGTTTATATGCTTTTTCTTGCAAGGGATACTTCAATATCCTCCTCAATTCCTCAGAGCATGCCACTTATTTCTGATTCAGGTCCTCTTTCTAACTTCTGGTTTAAACTTTCATTCAATTATTTAAGTGGTTTATCTCTGTTTAAAGTTAGTTTATTTTGACCTTCTTCTTAGAAATCTGCTTTGTGCTTTGTATGAGAGTTGACAGTTGTTCTTGAAAGTTAGCAATTTACTTCCCTAAATTTCTTTGATTTGGGCTCTCATTCAGTAGCTTGTGCAATGGAGGGTGTGAAGCTTTACTTTTACAACATTAGAGCTGCTCGTGTTGATAGTGCTAAGAATCTTGCAAGTGCATTAGAGGACGCAGTGTTGCAAGGCATGTCTGCTAAAGATACTGCTAAACAAGCTCAAATAGAATGGAGAATGGTAGCAAAGTTGGCAAAACATGAAGCCAAGCGCATTATAGGTCCTATTATTTCCTCTGGATGGGACTTTCTTGAAGCTATTTGCAATGATGGAACTATTGCAGAAGGATTTCCAAGGGGCACAGGAACATTATTTGGTTCGTACGGTGGGGCTTTTCTGGGTGAGCTAAGGCTTGGCAGGGTTTGTTATCTTGTGGGAAGCTTCTCGTTTGGGAGTTGGGTTGGATGTAGGATCAGAGTACAGTACTGGCTTCGATTTATTCAAATGGAAGAAAGTTAAAATCATTCAGCTCCTGTTTATGATAAACTGGAAGTTTCCTAAGATTCATGTGCTCATGAAAATTCAGATTCATATGAATCTCCACCTGATGTGAACTCTAAATCAAAAGCAAGTTCTAGTTTCTGGTGAATACAGCAAGTTCATGTTCTTTTTTTTTTTAATTTGAATGAATATGGTTATCATTAGTTAGTAATTGTTGAATCATTCGAAATTCTTTTGCATTTCTTACACTCTAGGTTACACTGTTGTAACACTCTGCATTTCATCACAAGCGCATGGGGCAAGGCACAAAGGCAAGGCCTCGATATAAGTTCGGGCTTGGTTTTGGTCCATCTGTCATGGATATAGATATGATCAAAGAAACCACTTAGCAGATAGCATTGCATGGAATAGTGCCTAAGGTTCATTGGATTGTGATGAGGAAAATTTGGGCCCAAGGATGGCAAAGTTTCTTAGTATACTACCTAAAAAATTATCAAAAGAAAGAAAAAAAGTGGTGGAAAAAGAAAGCAAAATCTCTAGAAAAGTGACTGGTCTGATCTATGTAGGGTCTGGGGTTGAAGTCTGACCATATTATTGAGTTGAAAGGCAAAGCATCAGCACAAATAGCAGTTGGAAGACAGAATAAGGGTACTGCTTGCACGGGGCATAATGGAGAGGAGGTCTAATCAAGATAAAGAAAACACCCATTTGGAATGGAGTCGAGTCGAATCGGCTCCACCACCGTTGTTTTGACTTCTTTGATGGTCCTAACACGGCAACAGTCTACAGGCTAGAACAAACAAGTCATGGGTTGGCTGGCTCCACCATTTATACCTTCTGTTCCCTTTTGAATACAAGATTCTTTTGTTGTTTTGCAATGGTGCACTTTGCCTCAATAATATTTCTATTCGTATCTTGTTTAATAATATGTTATACTTATACCTCCCAGCCAATACTGTAAACCGGACATCGGAATGGACATTTTACAGTGGATCCCCTCCCGTTACAAATGGACTTCACCGGAGACGTCCTTCACGGATATTTCCCATGGATTCAATAACCGTTACAATTTATCAAACAAAGCCGATATGCACATCAATCAACGAGTCTTATCTTAGCTACCACATAAACTCATAGCAAGACAAGTTGGGTGATAAATTACATAGCCCCACTTGCATTTGACTGATCAGTCCTTGTATGTAACGTGACATCTAAAGATAAAAGATTCAAGTTATAAATACTCGAGGGCTTTCGACCCTCACCCTTGTACCGACCATGTACATAAAAATATATATTAGCAAAATAAATAATTAAAACTATTTCCAGAAGTTTGATTGTTGAGCACTAGCAACTAGCCTGCCTTTTGAAAAGTTGTGGGCGGCTCCGTGGCCCATGAAAAAAGGGCAAAAGGCAACTTCGACGTCGAGTAATCGCGGTTGCTTCGAGCACCTTATAATTGGGGTTTAAAGTGGCCAAATTGGTCGAATATATAAATGAGAAAGAACCCCATCACATCGTTCCACACCAAAAGCAGCCTTTCTTTAGTCATCCATTTGGATTTTCTTCTCTTCTTTCTCATTTTCATCACATAATTTCTCTTTCATGTATTTATACAAGTTCATACTCAAGCACTTAGCGCTCGTAGAAACTTTTTTTTCTATAAGAATCTTAATTTTAAGATTTAGAGATTTTAAGGTCTAGTATTTATGATTTTAGTAGATGAGTTTTGAATTTAAGAGGTGTGATTAATTAACAACTAATTGATCTAGTAGAATAAGTTATTAGATTCATTAAATAAGGTCAGATATTCAAATTCTGACTTGTGAATAAAAAAATTATGTTGGAAGTATCATTCTTATAATAAACTTTTACAAAACTCGATCTTAATAAATTCGATCAATGGTTAAAAAAAACATATCAATACAACTTGATGATGTATGATTGCAGATTGTAATGACTGATAAGGGAAAAAGATTGCAGATGGCAACAAAAATAACGTCTTTTCAAACCTTTTCCCCTGTGCTTTCTCTAACTCCTGTAACTGCACTATCCAAATAAATACTAGATAAGTTCTATGATTGTAAAAAAAAACAACTTTTCTTTGTCATGTTGTAGTTTTCATCCCTATACTATATTTAATTATTGATTTAGTTTGTATATTTTAATTTGATACAATTTAGTCCTTCAACTATTATTAGTTTATACTTTAGTTTAAATCATTAATATCTTCGGCTGATGTGTAATTTTGAGAACGAACCTCATGGTTCATGAGATTAGGCAGGTTTTTGTTCAAGGATATAAAAATAATTAGGAGTATCTTTTATGGAAAAACTAAAAACCGAAGTTAACTGAAAAAGTTTATCGAACTGAATCGAACTAAACCGTATACACTCCTATAAATCAATGATACAATAAGATCATTCATGAAGGTGAACAAGAAAAAAGAAGAAGAAGAAGAAGAAAACCTTGTTTTCATGCTTATATTCATCTCCAATATACCATGGCAAGCAAAGCAAAAAAAGAAAAAACCAATCATGTTTAAGACATGGTGCAAAGACAGATAAAAGATACATGTTTATAGTAGACAACTTTGTTCAACAAGGTTGATTGAATTTTCATATAACTCTATATAATCGAATAACAGAAAAAAAAATCATCTTTATCACTTTAACAGCACACAACTAACCTAATATGAGTAGATGATATCGAATTATGCCAAATTAAAAATAGAGGGATTAGATCTTAAATTTCAGTATAGTAGAGGGACTAAAACCATAATTAGACCTAAAAGGGCTTTGACGAGAGTTGCTCCTCCATATCAAATTCCTCAATCAGGTTCACATGGTTGAGAAGGGGATTAAACATTTCAATGTCGAAAAACTTGTCGGGCAGTTTCATTGGCCCAAGAGGCTTCTGAACAGTGCTGTGTTTATCCGACCGAGATTTACGTGAAATCACGACGGAGTTGATGACTTCATCGGTAGGATGGAATACGGACAGGACCTCGAATTCATGTATGTCGCAAGGATCGACGACCGGATAAAGGAAAGCCCGGGCACCGTGAGCGCTTCTCAGCATCAAAATTGCCCCGGGGTTCATGTACTTAGCCAAATGATCAATGACTCTCACTTTCTCTTCTTTGTCCATCCCGACGAGAGCCGCCAAAAAGACGACATCGTACTCTTTCAGAGCATGTGTGACATCGATTATGTCCGTGGTGTGAAACGACATCCGTTGGGATAAATCCGGGTCGGAAGAGACTAATTGGATAGCCTTGGAATTGGCCAAAGGGTCGATGTCGTAGTTGTCGAAAACGGTGGTTTTGAGGTGGAATGAGGCCAACACGATCGAGGTCAAGGGAAGGGGACCGGAGCCTACGAAGGCGACTTTGTTCGGTGTATTCGGGTAGTGTTTGGTGAGGATGTTGAATTCGAGTTGGCCGAGTTTAAGGTAGTTTGTGTAGTAAGGGAAAATGTCGAGGCGACGAAGAGGGTTCTCGTGGGATGCTAAGATGGTCGAGAAATGGGACTCCAAATGCCCCTCGGCTTCGCCGCAGAGTCGAATCAGGTTAGACCTCATGTCTTGAATGTCTTTGCAAAGCTTGGTGACATCAATGAGGCTCAGTGGGATGCATGCGGCGACGAGTTGTGTGAAGAGGGTGTTGACATCTTCGGAGGGTTCGAGACTCGAGAGGCTCGAGATTTGTTCGTACAACTTGCGGATTTTTCGGACGACGGGGTCTTGCTCGCAGACCATGTCTAACAGAATGAGCTTATGGAAGATGAGAACTTGCAACTTGAGAGATGTAGAGACAATCTCAAAACCTCCAATGGAGCCATTATTTATGGGCAATTTTGGGGGCCCACACCATGCGTAGGGTTGGCCTTGTTGTGGTAATTGTCTTGCATTATTATAAAAGTATTCGAACAAAATCCGTCATGTTACGTGTATCAATGATTTCTGTTTTATTAATAATACACATTGACATAAAATTATTAATAGGATATATAAAACGAAACAGAAAAAAAGACAAACGAATTTTATTTGATTTTCTTCTCTTTTTAACTTTTTCTTGCATTGTTGCTCCATATTCATGAACTGATAGTGTATTTACAAAGGTGATAAATGTTGGATGTAAATAGAATTTAGATTCAAACTTTGTAGAAATTATTGTTGGAGAGCAATCACATGCACACAAAAAATAGTTACAAGGTTGAAAATGTTTAATTTCTTTTGCATTTTAAATTTTTTTAATCTTTAAGTAATATAATATAAAAACTAAAATAGTATAAAATTTTAAAAGAGTTTAGCTATGTCGTTTTTACAATAGACGACAAGACGCGAAATCGAGTATACTTAAGTGCTCAATAGTTTAAATAGTATAACCATCGCGTTGAATTGTGTTTTTGAGGAAAAACTAGTTTAACTAAGCTTACCTTTCGAATGTTAGAACGAAGAGGCACTTTATATTTTAAAGGCTTAAGGGTGTAAGAAGTCGTTTGAACTTAAAAAAAAAATCAATGAAGTCTTAAACTTTTTTTTACCCAATTAAGCCCTTTAACCCCAAAAAATAATCAATTAAGCCATTGAACCAAGAAATTTAATCAATTAATCCCTTTGACCAATTTTGACTATTAAATCTTGACAGTTTTTTCTTTAGATATTACTGACATATGATATATTACAGTTCTATCATGTTGCATTTACAAATTTTTTAATATATATATATATATATTAATTTTTTTATAAATTTTATAAGTCCTTTTAGAATTTTTAGAACTTTTAAAGATTTTTTTAAACAAAATAAAAATTCTAAAAATGTCAAGTGGAAACACTGTGACACGACGCACTGCACCAATAGATAAAAAAATTGTCAAGATTTAATGGTCAAAATTGGTCAAAAGGCTTAATTGATTAAATTTCTTGGTTCAAAGACTTTATTGAGTGTAAAAAAAGTTTAAGTACTTAATTGATTTTTTTTTTCAAAAATTTAAAGGTTTTTATACCCTTAAACCTATTTTAAATAGGTCCAACTATTTTAACAAATATCTAATATTTTCATCTATATTCTCTAAATATTAGATATAATTTTGGATCTAAACTAGATAAGTTGAAGATATCTATTTCAGTCCCTATACCAAGATTCCTTACCTTCTATGCTTTCACACTAGGGATTCTCACACTACATTTGTCATTTCTGAGGACTAACAAAATAATAATCAAACAATCACTTTCTTTCTTTATTTGATGGTTTTCAGGTTGTAAGAGTTCGATATTTTATAAACACATCATTAAACTTTCAGAAAAAAAGAATTTTGTTTGATTTTGTTTTGCTTTTGGACAAAGTTGACGTCTTTGGTTTTTTATATGAAGCCAGAAAATTTTCTGGATCTATAATTGAATTATAAAATTTATAAAAGTAAAAAAAAATAATTTTATCATTTTATTAATTTATTTATTTTTTATATTTTTAAAGGATTAAATTATAATTTTATTAGTATATAAATTTATGAGTTTTTAGAGAAGCTTAAGAATAATTTTCATTTTAGGGGTCAATCAAAGTAGTAAATATCGTATCAGTGGAAGTGTCGTTTCTCTCTCTCTCTCTAGTATCGTAGATATCGATATTAGTTTGTTTCGGTGTACCGTTTCGAGTTTATCGTTATTTTAGAAAATATTTATATATATATATATATTGTATATAGTGCAAATATACAATAACTACACATAAAAAATATATTAGATAATATTTATAACGTTCATTGATCAATTTGTAACAGTTCAGTAAATTTATTGGCCGTTGTATAATTTTTGAAAGATTAATGACTAAAATGATTAATTTTATAGTTTAGTGACTATTGTGTACTTTACCATATTCTTAAACTACAAACATACCTATTACTAAGTAAAATCGGACGTGTCAATAATGCTTGAACTAGTACTTAGGTACTTTTACTTTACAAGAGCAAACAAAATATCTCGGACCTAGTGAACATGGTGAAAGAGTTTGGGGTCAATTTATAAAATTTTTTTAATTTAAAAGTTTAAATTAAATTTTAGTGTAAACTATATAAATGGTCCCAAATATACTCTAATTCTTTTTTGCGTCCTCCGACTACTAAAAGTTTGGGGTCAATTTATAATTTTTTTTTTAATTTAAAAGTTTAAATTAAATTTTAGTGTAAACTATATAAATGGTCCCAAATATACTCTAATTCTTTTTTGCGTCCTCCAACTACTAAAAGTTATAAACTGGTCTTTTGACTTAAAAAAGTAACAAATTGGTCCGACGCCGTTAAAAATTAAACGAGTGATGATGTGGTAGTTAATATAAATTGATATAATTACATAATTAGTCCTGAAGTTCTACACTTATTTTAATTTGACCTTAATTCTAAAAAATTAACCCATATAATTTTAATAATCTATCAATTTAGTCCATCTTCTTTTCTATTTCTCCTCTCCTTCAATTCTTCAATTCAAACATGGTAATTCTTACCATTATTAAGCTTCAGTTCCTCAAAATCACTGTTTCCATTGTCGGGCCAATAACCAGCCATGTGGGAGTTTGTCGACATGAATGTCGATCTCAACATGGTTATCGTCTATGTCATCGAATTCTTGGTTATCAAAGACATCAAATTCGACACCAAAGACGTGATTGGTTGGGTCGCCGTTGTTTGTAAGATTGAAAAGGCCCAGATGTTGAGATGAATTGGTTCCATTGATGCCAGTACTGGGTGTGAAAATGAAAACGATGTCGTGTCCTGGGAGTGTATCTTTGTTCCTCGACGGAGCCATGGAGAAGATGAAGGAAGTGGAGAAAGGAAGAACATAGGAAGAATTCGGGGTTTTTGTTGAGATTTTCGATATGTAAAGAGCTCGACCGATAGCAAAAGATGTTTCGTTGGTGAGTGCAAGAATTTTGGAATCTATTCGAGCAATACCATAGAATAGAAGATTAGTTGAATTGAAACCGTTGAAGACAAAATTGAGAGATGAAACTGAGTGAGAAGACAGGGCTATGAACAGAACAAGAAACAAAACAGTGTTTGGGAGTTGTTGGTTCTTCATTGTTGGAAAAGCAAAAAATTTCCAGATCAAAGCCTGGTTTTCATGGGGTTAGAAAAAAGGTGAATAAAATAGGGAATTGGGATTGTTGGAAGATAAAGAAAGAAAAACAATGAGAAAATTGTAAGGGATCGGCTGATATGTTAAAGGGTTTTGAGAGTGCATAGTCAAACATTGTTTAACAGATAATGCAAAAAACTGCAGTTGGTTAATTTTGGGTGAAAATGAATTAAAGAATTAAAGAAGAAAAAAATAGAAAAGAAGATAGACTAAACTGATAGACTATTAAAATTACGTGGGTTAATTTTTTAGAAGGCTTAAATGAAAAATAGGAACCCAAAGTATGCTATTTTTGAACTTTAGGTGCCTAAAGTATTTTTTTTTGTAAAATTTGGGGTTGAACTAAATATGTATGAACATATATTACCTTGTAATCACCACGACCTAGTTCTAGTGTGATTCAAGTCCCCACCCATTAATGCCTCTTAAGGGAGAAATTATTACATGGTCCCGGCTCACCACGTCATCCATGGTCTCATCTAATGAGATTTATTTATTTAATGACATGTAGGAAAGATGTGAAGATTTACCTTGAAAAAACAATGAGATGGAAAATTATTATTAGATGAGACCATGGATGACGTTACGAGCCAGACCCATCTAATAATTTTTCCTCTGAGAAATTATTACATGGTCCCGACTCACCACGTCATCCATGGCCTCATCCAATGAGATTCATTCATTTAATGACATGTAGGAAAGAGGTGAAGATTCACCTTGAAAAAACAATGAGATGAAAAATTATTATTGGATGAGACCACAGATGACGTGGTGAGCCAGGCCCATCTAATAATTTTTCCTCCGAGAAATTATTACATAGTCTCGGCTCATCACATCATTCATGGTCTCATCCAATGAGATTCATTCATTTAATAACATGTAGGAAAGATGTGAAGATTCGAACCTTAAGATTCCTTTAAGATTCATTCATTTAAGTACATGAGTAAATCATGTGCACCACATAAGGAGCTCTTATCACCCTCGTAGAGACGTAAGATAAAACCTTGAGGCTAAAACTGTAGTTAGGAGTTTCCAACCGAGAAGACCCCTTAAAACTTAACATAGAAATTTGTAGTTGTTCTAGTTAAAATTTATATAAACCTAAGGAAAGACAAAAATATTATTGTAATAATATTAACTACAATTTAAAAATAAAGAATTTCAATCATTTCCTAATTGAGCTAGTACTTGGTTAACTCTTGACACCAAGTTTGGGGTTAACTTTAAACTAGATCTCGTCACACTATCGGTGTAGGTGGGAAAAAAACATTTTATATGAATGATTATGGGTGGATTGGTAAGACAATTTTATATAAATTTATTTATTTTGTGTTCCATTATTTAAATATTATGTAAAAATATAAAAATTAAAAATATTTATAATAATATTAGTTATCCTTTCAAATAAAAATATTTTAATAACTTTTCAATTGAATTGATATCAAAATGACTTGTGATATATACTCATTAACAATTTTATACATGATATATATATATATATATATAATAAATATATAGAGATAACATAGGTTTGTAAGTGCCATGGCATGTGATGAGGATGCAAATGTTCCCCTGGTGGGTCATGTGGCTCCGCCACTGGTTTTGGAGGTAGAGAAATAGTGATGATCATCAATGTAAATAGTGTATATGCATAGAACTCTTTACTTTCAAGCTATAATAATAATAATAATAATAATAATAATAATAATAATAATAGTAGTAGTAATAATAATATGCAAGCTGAATATTTATGGGTTAGATGTTTAGTTTATTATGTAGAGTTTAGATGTTTAAGTTTTAGTGTTTTAAATTTAGGGTTAAGACTAGAATTTAAGGTTTAAATTTTAAAATTTAGAGATTTAGAGTTATGGATTTAAATTTTAAATTTTAAAGCTTAAAGCTTAAATATACATGTTTGTGGAAAATAAGTTTACCGATATCAATACAGGGAATAATAACATTTTTCAATCAAATAGTGTATGCAAGTCAATTCACTTCACATATTTTGAAAAATTCAAAAATGCTCCCCTTCATGTCCATGAAATGGTTATAATATTTAACCAATAAAACTCAAGCTTTACAAAGTGAAAAGAGAAAAGGTGAAAGTATGCACCGAGGAGGAACTCATCATATATATTCTTAGGCTTATATTATACATATTATATAATGGAAAATATTCTATGCACTAACGGTGTAAACGAAAAGTTTTTACAAGCACATTAGTTTTAGAGTTTAGGGACTCAATTTAAGATTTATGATTTTGGGGTTTAAACATAGGGGTTTAGAATTTAGGGTTTATATTCTAGGATAATATGGTTAGAGATTTAGGTTTTAACCTATAAACCCTAAACACTAAATTCTCTCATCGTATATGTTTTTATAAATGACAAACAATTGTATATAAAAATTCTTTATTTTTGTACAAAATTTGAAGCTAAACTTTTATTAAAAAGGTCAAATTACAAATAAAATAACACATCACTAACATAAAATCCAAAAAACCAAAAGCTTTCCTTGAGTACAATCTTCATCTTCCTTAGAAAAAAAATCCAACAATTATCAATAGCCTTTCTGTTTCTATTCAAACTAGACATTATATTGATTAGGAGTGAAGATAGAGTAAATTAGTCTTACAGATTATTTTATGAACTGTTCTGAATTCATCGACAAACTGCCACAAAAGGGATCTAATCATAGGAGATCGTCCACTTTCTCTGATTTGGGATGCGTCGTGATGAATGCAACATAAAATGTCAAAATATCGCCACGATAGACAAAAATCGTGTCAAAAAACATGCGAAAGACAAATCACAAAGGCAGACGAAAACAAAATATTTCAATATATGCAAAAAAAATATAAAAAATAGATAATTATTTTAAAGTTCAAAGATAAAAATTGAACTTTTGACCATAAGATCTTATGAAATATTTTTTTCAAGTTTTTATAATATATATATATATATATATTGGTTTAGTATTCGATTACTGTTAATGAAATATTTTAATTATACAAGTAGTGTAGTAGTGCTTGAGTATTGTCGCATGTCTTGAATTTTAGGCTTTAAACTTTAAATTATAAAATAAAAAAATAAAACTCTAAATACCATGTCATTCATACACTTGTGAAATTTTTTTCAACATTGATGCATAATCTAACAGATAATTATGAACTTGAAACTTTAATTCAATAGCTTAAGAACCCTAAATTATGGTACTTGGGGACAGATATTTCAATTGTCAGTGTCTGAAAATAGCCTAATATCATGCCATATTGACATCATGAAGTGATTTCTATTAAGAATGAAACATTTTTTTGCTCTGAAATGACAAATTCTGATAACCTGCTCTGCCTTTTCAAGAGAATGAACAGATTTGTCTTAAAAAGACAAGCTTTAACAAGGAACTGTCTGAAATGAGATGTTATACCAGCCCATGATAATAAGCTAAATACCCAATGCATGACAAGATCTTGAAGCCCACATAATCTACTTCCAAGTTCCAACCCACTTCATGTGCAAATACAATTGCAACTAGGGACGGAACTGGAATTTAAGATTAAGAAGCAAAATATAAATATTTAAAAGTTAAAGGATAAATTCATAAATAATTTTTTTTTAATTTATATAGGGGACAAAGGTGAAAAAAAATTTCTCGGGTTCATCCCTGATTGCAACATCAGTAATAGTTAATGAATTCTTAAATCAAAAAATCTCTTAAGCAGCTTGGCATCGTTTAAGCATATCTCGAATTCAAGGCTTTATGTATGCAGAAAATTTTTATTAGGAGATTCGCCAACCAAAAGTAGGTGTGCTATATGAGTCGGTCTCGAGTTCAATTAACTCAAAATAACTTAATTTGTTTTTAGAAAATTTTTAAGATTTGTAGCTTTTTTTTTTCAAGTGAATCAAGTTTCATTTATCCTATTTGTATGCACCGAAAAAAAAAAGAAAATCACTTCCATGAGTGGAAATTTTATTGAATTCAAATTCAAATATGAATTTTCTCTAAGAACACCCTTGTTAAATAGGAAATGATTATTTCAATATGTATATATACATAACAACATTTACATATTTGTACGGATTGCAGACTATAATGTACTGTATATTTGTGAAACTAAATAATTTTACATGTGGGAAAGAGTATCCTGAAAGAACACAGTCGTTTTGATCAAATCTCATCGCTTCAGGTTCCGACTCCGGCATCTACTCCTCTGATGTTTCCGGCAGCACCGTCGGATCGAGCGAATTTTATATGTCAGACGGTTTCCAGTGCCGTTTCCGCTGGTTGATGAACCAGTTGTTGATTTGCTTCTGGCCTAGTCCTGTTATCTCAGATAACTTCAACTTCTCTTCTTCCTGCAACCCCACACCCTTGCTCAAATTTTTAGCCACGGTTTCCACCCGAATATATTACAAACGCACACACCCATATATAATGTAAATCATAGAGAATTCGAAGGCAGGGATGAACCAAGGGGATGTTAGGGGCAGTCAGCCAATTAATTTTGTATCACCTGAAATTTTAAATTTCTATATAGTTTTATCAAGAATAAAAAGTTCGCACATCTGACATAAAATCTTACGCCCAAGGACAGAACCATGATTTAGAGTTGGAGAGTTAAAACATAAATATTTGAAAGTTGAAAGGTAAAATCATAAATAAACTATTTTTTTAAAAAAATTATATAAGAGGACAAAGAGTGAAAAAATTTTGGCCCCCCATCCGTCCTTGCTTGCGCCTGACCCTATTAGGAGGAGTTACAACACTTCTATCATAACATTACTAGCAGAGATAGACACATGATTTTATGATATCGTACTTGTGGTTATAAAAAACATTCGAACATTAATATTCACCTCGGTTACTAAATCCTTGCAAAGAGTAATTAAGTGACTAATTTTGTAGTGCGATTACCGTTGGATAGGGCCATTTATAATGGTTGCTCCACCAGTCTAGCAGCGTGAGCCTGGCATCTCTTGGTAGCTTACCCTTCTTTCTTTTCTTCAAGAATTCATTCCTTAAACTGCTTAGATAGCCACTATATTTGCGCATCAGCATTCCTTTGATCTCGTGGCTCGGACGCCGGCCCGGGGATTCGCCGCCGCTTAACTCTTCCTCCGACGATCCACCAGCTTCATCTGAAAAGAAAAGCATATGCTTGTCATTGCTTACACAAACAAACTAGCTTCAAAAGCATTTTTGGCCGATATAACTTTTCCATTATAAATTAATGAAAATACTTTGATACATAAGCTTGTGTAAAGTTTATATAAGTTTTTTAATTTTAAGATTTAGGGGTAGTTTAGGTTATAGTGAGTGAAATTTAAGGTTTATGGTTAAAATTTAGAGCTTAGGATTTAGGGTGCTAGGGTTAGAAATTTAGGTTTTAGATTATATAATTTAAATGCGAAAGGATGTGTAGTTTTTTTTGCCCAACTTTTTATATTAAAATATAACTCATAAGTTAATCATATGTTCGCAGTTTTTTATTCTAAGTATGTGATAATGTGATATTTACATTTAATATTTTCGTTAAGTTGAAGGAATATTATACATTTTCCTCTCTTTTTTCCTTTACCTTTCTCAAAATGTATATCACATATCCAGAAAAATTAAATCAGGTCAATTAATCAAATGTAATAAAAACAAAGGCATACCATATGATCTTTGATAAAGTTTGACCTCTTCTTAATATGCATGAGAAGTAGAGGGGTTAATCAGTGACGGAGTCAGGATTATCATATAGTGAGATTAGAATAGACTTTGGGATACGAGGATTCTTATATCTCTACAATATAAATATTGTTGACCCCATACCCAAATAAATTGAGGCTAATTTTAATATTTCCGTGAAAATGGTACACTAACTCCTTGAAAATCCCATTTAACTCTTTGAAAATCCTATAACACAAGAAATCAAGTGGGGTCAATTGACCCCCCTAAACTACATGTGGCTCCGCCACTGGTGTTAATGGTAGATTAGCTGTATCGTTTAATTTAAATGGCCAGTTAACCGTTATAGCGGTTATTGAATCGTAACTTAATCGTTAAGAAACAGTTAACCGTTATTAACTATTCGGTTACAGGTTAACATGTAACATTATAATTTTTTTCACATGTTCATTATTTCTTTTAAGAATAATGAAATTATCTCTCCGATCAATATTATATTATAAGCGGGCCTTGAGATTGAAGTAGCCAATTTTATGAACAAAATATATGTATAAATAATTTAATCATCATTTTTAACGGTTCGATTAAATGAAACCGTTTAACCTTAACGGTTCAGTTAACTAACCTGTAAAATATAACGGCTAAATCGGTTAGCGGTTATGATGATGCACATCCCTAATGATAGGGGGTATGCACTATGCATTGATTAATAAAGTGAGCAAAATTATCATTAATCAATTAGTTTAAAATCAACTGTGAGATCATCTAGAGGGAAAATGTATTAAGTCTGATCAAAGATTCGAATTTAACGTTGTAAAATGGAACAAATTATATTGAGAATATCGTTCCCATAATAAAAATCAAATCAGAAAATTTAAATTACGGAGTATAATTTAAAAAATCCCATATACATCATCATTCACAAAGTGAAGCTATCTAAAGCTGATTATTGCCCAAGCAAGGGTGGTGTAAACCTAGTAACCGGAAACTATAGATGGAAAAAGCTTTGATACTAAGACCGTGTAAATTTTAGTTTACAAGTGCTTTTAATTTTAGATGTTAGGGTTTTAGTTTAAGATTTAAAGTTTAGGAGTTTATATCGTAGGTTTAGAATTTAAACAGTAAACAAAGGAACCATTATAGATCAAGCACCATGCAACTGTTCTTACTGCTTAAACTGTAAACAAATAACTCATGAAACACAAGCAAAACCAAAGCTAAAGCCTGGTTAAAAAAATAGGCAAGTGGACAAAGAAAGGAACAGCAAAATAACTAGAGACAGTAAAAACTTCAAGGGAAAAAGCACAGTTAAAAACTTTACCAGACAGATAATCCAAGGATTTTGTAATGGTTCCTTTGCAGAGATCACTCAGCTGTGATTCAATGTTGGTCAAGAACATCCTGGCTTCATTGAAAGGCTTTGAGAATTCCTCTTTGTATCCATGAAGAACCTCACAGTATGATTCCTTGAAGCAAAATAATCATGTAAATCTTTTTTATTTTCTCGGGAACCAAACAAAACAATGAAGAGATGGAAGAAAACTGTTCAAGTACCATGAATTCATCAAGTTCTGGATCGGCTCCTATCTCACTGCAACCACTTGTAGTATGGTTCTCTCGGCCAATTTCTTCAAGTAGAGAGGCCACCTCAGGCGGTGCTCCAACCTATAGATATATATATGTGTGTGTGCGCATAATGAAAGTATATGATAAGTAATAAATTACCATGAAAGTTTCAGACAAATATCTACCTTTTGGCACTCAATGTAAGCAGATACTAGGTCTGGGTAACGAGGGTGACCGGCGATCTGTGTTTTAATGAGATCAGACATAGCTGATACAGTTGCATCTGCATCAGTTTCTTGCAGATCAAATTGAAGTAAACGATCATGATCAACTGGACGGAGGAAATCAGTGGTAAAGTTTTCTGCAGCTAAGTTATTATCAACCCTTACAACATCGTTTGGACACGCAATTGTCGGATCATCAAGCCTGTATAAGTCCTCCATGTTCCTTTTTTTTTGTAACAAGAATCAAACTAGACAATCGAACTCCTTTGTTTGAAAGATATAGGAAACTTGGGTTCTATGTAAGAAAACAATCTGCAATATGCCCTAGAGAAATTAGTGTTGCTCTATATTTGCCGTGTATTAGAAAGGGTTACTATGTTGGGAACTTGGCTAGCTGAAGAACCTATAGCCTCCATTGGAGAACCAAAGAAGGTGGCTTTTGAGAGAGAGGAAGAAGAAGGGCAAAGGCAGATGCTAGGGAGCAAAGACGTATCTGAACTTGAGATCCAAAGGTGGCTTTTTTTTGTAGTTTTCACATCTGATCTGATCTGATCTTTAGTTGATGTTCAACAAATGAAAAAGACCCAAATACCTTAACTGTCTTTTCCAAGAAGACCTTAGAGGATATTGCTTTTGCACGCAAGCCAGAGAAGAAAGGGCAGTTCACCACAGGTGTTCACACGCTTTACAACAACAGTGAAGATTCATCGATGTGGGATATGAATATATGATTTGATTTTTTTAATAAAGCCGAAAGTAACTTTTTTTGTTTTCTTCTTGGGCTCTCTTCGGCATAATTTTTAGAAAAGTTTTTGATTGCGGAACGAAAAAGTATTAAGTTCAATTCTTACGTTGTTTCACTTTGTTTTTACATCTGATTTAGTCTCAAACGCAACTGTTAAAAATACTAACATTTTTAACTTCTTTTAATTTCTTCATCTAAACTAAGCTTTTAACAGCTCTGCCAAACGAAACTTAAAAAAAAGTTTATGAAGCTCAAGATGAGAATCTATATCTATTACTGTATGTCTGTTGAAAAGAATACCCTAAGGGTTCCAATTTGACACATGCACCTAGAGGCATCTTTTTCCTTTTTAATATATTTATGTGTGTATATATATAATTATATAATTTATTGACCGATTAATCTAAATAAGTTATTATAAAAATTTATTATGAGACGATCCTCTTAATTCAATTTTCTCTATGCACAAATTTAGGGTTCAAACTACTTATCTTACTCAAAAGATTTAGCTTCTCAACTCAATAAACCAGACGATAGTTAATTATTTGTATATTTTTAGGGTTTTTTGGATAAAGTACACATCACACAAGAGGTCACTAAACTATCCTCAAGAATACAAAATGATCATCAAATATTCAAGAATTACGTAATGAGCATTAAACTTTAATTTTTGTCACAAAATTATCACTAAATAGTTAACTTTTAAAAGTTAGATAATGACAATAAGTTTTGTGTTTAACTTTTTTTTAATATTGTGGTGTAATGTCGTATAATATATATTTATTAATATTAGTCCTTTGATAATGTATATACATTGTACATATAAATTACTCAAATCCGTATCTCTTAAAAATAATAAAATTTTCTTTTCCGTTAAGATCACTTGATGGGTTCATTTAACTTTTAATTTTAAATAATTGCTTGGTGCATTGATGGTATAAAAAGTTTCCACATACAGTGTTAAAATTATGATGAACGCTCTTGTACTAAATTTAATAATTAAAAGATGAGATAAATAATAATTAGTTGGTCTAGCAAGACGAAATGCTAAATTTATTAAATAATGTCAGAAATTTAAATCACCATATTATAAATGATCTAAATCAGATTAAAATATTGTCTTCATAATATACTTCTGTAGTGTCTAATCTAAATTAGTTGATTTATTACATCAGATAATAATCATTTAATTTTTTCTCTATAGAAATCCTTATAAATTTAATATATTTTAATATGTTAAGCTCATAAAAAAGCAAATAAATATTAATTTGTAAATTTTCTTTTAGGAATAATTCAAGCATAATGTATCATAGTGTGCAAAGAGAAGAGAGATGACATTGTGGAATTGGTGGTGTTACTAAGATTATTATATTATGGGACCTATAAATTTAATTTTGGACGAATTATGGGACCTATAAAGTATAAATAAGGAGCTATAATGGGTTATTGGGTTACTGTTATCTTTTGTTGACCGACTGTTTATTGTCATACATACTTATTGTGTGAACCCATCTTTTGTCTGGCAACTACAATTAGGGATGGTAATTTAATTCGAATCTGAATAAAAAATTTTGATTCAAATTTGATTGAAAAAAGTTTAAATATGAATCTAAAAAAAAATCTGAGTCCTAATAAGAGACAGATTGGATATGGATTTTTCAAGATTCGATCTGAATCTGATCCGAATTTGATCCAAGTTTATAACCGATCCGAATCCGATCCAAGTCCGATTTATATCCGAGTTCAAATAAAAACATTTATGACTTTTAATTTTTTAAAACAAAATATCATTTATAATATTTACATAAAACGATAATACAATATATATATATAAAGTAAAAAAGTTATCCTAAATACATTAAAAACATATATATCCATATTAAAAATAATAATAATAATATAAATGCATTAAAAATGCAAGTTAAATAATAATAATTACTATGATTTATATCTATTAACTAAATTTAATATAGTGTAATATATCTACATATTTCATATGCAATTATGCATATAGACATAAATCTGAAAAAATAGAAATAAATGTAAGATAAAATCGTAGACAAACAAATAATAAAATAATACGATGAAAAAATAAATAAATGTAAAATATCAATAAATTACCAAAAATTGAGGAAATTAGTTAATAAAATAGTAAATGATGTGAAATTGCAGAATAAAGTTAAGATATATTAGGTTAAAATTATAAATTAAAATAGGAAGCAAATTAAAAGCATAAATAGTAAACACAAAATTTTAAATGTAGTCAACAAACAAGGGACGAAAATGAATAAATATAGAATTAAATGAAATAAAAAAATACAAGAAATTAAATACACAAAATTATGGACTGATTTGCATTAAAATAAAAAATTAGAGGGTCGAAACACAATTTACCCTAACGAAGCTAAAACTCGCGGATCAACACCTCAGACTCGGGTCAACACTAGAGATAATAATTTAATCCGAATTCGATCCGAAAAAGTCCTATCCAAATTCAATTAAAAAATCCGAATACAAATCCAAAAAAATTGTATGAGTGTAATTATAATCGAATTTAAACTTAAACTCTATACAATCCGATCCAAGTCTGATCCATTGTCATCCCTAGCGACAATGTCACCACCCATCCAATTACATATAAGGTATGATATAACGATTTCATACTTCTTTCTAATCGTTTTTTATATATAAATATTAGGATGAATCTACCACGTGCGTCGAATATCCTTGAACACTATTAATGCTGAACACCATTAATGCTGAACACCATTAAACTGATCACTAAATATTAAAAATCTCAATAACTCAACATACAATTAATAATTATTTAAAATAAATTTTCAATTAAATTATTTATATATATATATATATTATATTTTTTAATTTTTTTCAAATAATTAGATCAAACACCAATTATAGTCAATCTCTAAATTAAAAAACTTTAAATCTTTTCTTTTGTCTTTCCAACCGCTATTAGCCATCGTCCGTTGATAAAATTATCGTCGGACATGGCATCGACGAAGTCCTTGACTCTGTTTTCGTCTTTAGATCGAACATGCTCTTTAATCATCTTCTCTAAGAAGTCGCCACAATCCTTAGCAACAGCTTTCATTCGCTTTGTTAGTCCTCGAAGATCGAGTCCTTTAATTTGAGGAATCTAATCAGCTAGATTAAAAGCAGCTCCTATTTTCATACCCTCACGAATTGTCGCTTCGAACCCCTTTTCACCGAAATCGTCTCTGTTATATTTCGTTCCGATGACCATTCTACAAGCAACATCGGTACTAAAAGACGTGACTTCTGAGATTTAGGATTTTTTAATTTAGGGATTGATTATGGTTGGTATTTGATTCAATTATTTAAAAAATTTAAAAAATATAATATATATATAGAAAATAATTTAATTGAAATTTTATTTTAAATAATTATTAATTGTATGTTGAGTCATTGAAATTTTTAATGTTTATTAATCAATTTACTAGTGTTCAACGTTAATGGTGTTCAGCGATGTTCGACGCCCGTTGTAAAATTTTCCTAAATATTATGTTTTTATTATAAAAAAAACAGTAAACTGTTACATAAACATAATTCTCTATAAAACGATATCTCAACTATACATTATCCTCGTCCAGTACACACTTATACATTAACTTCTAAAACTGTTCGAACTTGAAACTTTTAAAATTTCATACTAAATATATTAATCATGTATATTTTTTATTTGTAGAAATTGAATAAGATCAAAATTATATATATATATAATTATGCATGATCAAAGTTTAATTGGAAGTACATACAAGTGTGTACTTAATTGAAAGTTTAAATAAGTCAAGGTGTTAAAATGTTTTTTTTTATTAATTAGATCCTTATTTTTTAAACTAAATTTAACATTGACCTTTCAAAAAGAGACAACATTTTTACGGAAATATTGAATAAAAAATTAAAAGTTAAACGATATTGATGTGACAACACGCATATACTTTATGCTAATATGATACTATTTATTTTATATGATATATCGACAAGTAATTTAAATCTATAAAAAATATTAAAAAATAGCATGAAATTTCATGTGGGCTGTATGTTAGTGCCGTTAAATAACGTTTTAATCAAAATTTTGATTAAAATGTTTTAAAAAACAGTGATTTAACTATTTTTGAAAAGTTAAAGATCAAATTAAAAAATATATGAGTTAAATTGACAAAATAAATAAATATACAGTGGTGAAATTGTGTATTTGGTCCAACTTTAGGAGTACATTATGAAAGTGTAAATCTTTGTAAAACCTAAATTAACGGAGGAAAGAGACTTTGGAAAGAAAGTTAAGCTGATTACTCCTCCTTTAATCATTAAGTTTTGTCTCCAAATGGCTATTTATTCATAAGTTATCCGGTAATCAAAGAAATGATGTTGGTCTAGCGGGATAAGATATTAGGTCCCTTAAGAAAAGTTAAAAGTTCAAATTCTGATGTTGTGAATGAATAAGCTGGGTTGAAGGGTCGTCCCAAATAGGGCCTCTGCAAAACCTGGTCCGGATTAGTCAGTGAATGAGTTGGAATGCCGGTGGTAAAACTAAAAAAAGAAATGATTAAGTATAAAAAATATATAATATTCGTCGATTAAGTATAGCTCCATTGACATTGCCGTTGGTATACTATATTAGAGAACATGTGATTGAACATGCTTAAGCGCTCAATATCTTTCTATTTATGGGTGAGGAGGAGTCTTGGTAATATATGCATTGTACACTGAAGGTTCAAAAATAGAAAATATATAATATTTGGGCTACATCAGATGTTATTGAACTTTAGAAGTTATACGGTTATCAAACTTCAATTGTTTCAATTATAAAATCGTGTGTCGCTAGTGAGTTAACGACCTAGAGTTTAGTTTACACAATAGTGTTTTGAATCATGATTTAGGTTTAAAATTTGGAGTTAGAAATTGTAGGTTTTAAAACTTAAATATGTGGAAAAAATTTACTATCAGTGCATCAAATATTTTCTCATATTAAATTGAGTGAATTACACTACAAATTGAGATAAAAAGAAACACAAAAAATAATTAAAATATGACATCATAAAAAAACATAAACACAAAATAAATATATTAATGTGAGAGAGTTTACAACTTATAATAGTTTAAGCATTTAAAAATTTGAATATACAACTGGAAAATTCAAAAGACATGAACCATAGATAAACCAGATAAGTAATCAAGGGTGGACCAAAGATTGCTTTGCATATCTTGCTTGCACCGAAATAAAACAAAAGAAGAAAAAGGTAAAGAGAAGAGATCCCCCACCTTTTGGGATTATTATTATTTCACCCTTTTCAACAAAAGCATCATATCTTATCTTGTCTTGGGAGTCCACATAACACAAAGAAAACCCCAATTTGAGTCGAATGGCAACATTCCTAATTTAGACTTCTTTCTCCATCTTCGATCACTCGGCTAATTAATAAATTTTAATCTTCGATCACTCGGCTAATTAATAAATTTTAATTTTGAATTATGAGTTCAAATATTAGAAGATGCACTTGTTAAAATTCTTGGTAGACCGGTTAGTACTCATTTTGTGTACACTCCTTTATGTTTTAAGTTGTGGGTTTACATTTCCGAAGACACACGCAAGAGACGAGATCTAGAGAGATTTGGACAGAGATTGGCATTCATTTGATTATAAAATGGCAATAACTTTGAATTCCATCATATGCTATGCTTAAAGCTAGTTCTTTCAACTTTGAAGAGCAAAATGCACACAAGGATTAGTAATAGTTGAGAATGTATGCCCTCAAATGATCATTTTGGTTCAAACCTATGCGTTATAATCTAGTCGGTTTCTAAAGCTTTACAACATAAACGATTATGATATCCCGCGTCTTGTTTAACACCGGGCTGCTTTAAGGAAGTTGTCGAACGGGCTAGCGGGAGGCAACCTCATGGACAAGCACAGGTCGAACTGTGAGACAGGTCCGGTTAAAGCACTTTCGTTTGATATCTGTGATAGAAAGCAAATAAAAAGAGTGAATCAAGCAAGGATTGAGATGTAGCCATATTTGTTTTTAGTAATCACTACTGCTGCTTGAACCATAATCATTTTGAGTAAATAATGTCATTAGAAAGAAAGACGAATCTGTTATTTACCTTTTGAAGCATCATCGCGTGTCTATCAGCAGCAACTGTTGGTATAATTTTATCAGCAGCTCCGTTTTCATGGGACAACCAGTTGGAGAGCTTCTTCCTTGTACCGGTGTCAAATGCTTCGCATTGGCTAGCCATGGTGTCGTATGGGAGAGGTGATGTAGAGATGGATGTTGCTGCAACTTGACCAGCCACCTCAAGTGCCTAGAAAACACAGTAATATAAACAAATATACAATCATACAAAATTCCATG
>JAGYYJ010002223.1:0-64923 GCA_019671005.1 Hibiscus mutabilis
TTTTAACTACTGGTTCCTTTCTTAATCGTAGAGCTTAACTTATAAACTGTTGAAGTTAATAAATCTCTGTTTTTACCATTAAAGGACATTGCAACTGGGAAATCCATTCTATTTGCGCCTAGGTTACCTGCTGATTACGCTGTTTGGATGGGAGAAATAAAGCCAGTTTCCTACTTTCAGGTGACTATTGTATTGATTGTTGCCGGCTTGTTATGCCAGTGCTTTGTTTAGTGTGTTTTATGTTTGCATTTCTGTTGGCAGGAAAGGTATATGGTTAACATGGTCAACTAAACTGATGAGATTGCTCAGGTCTTGGTTGACCAATACCAGGGATCTGGAAAACCTTTATTGTTCCTCTTACATGGGCTTAACACTGATAGCAATAATTTCTCGAAACCAGCGGAGTTTGAGGTTTTACATCATGTCCTCTATTCTACTTCCATTTGCCTTTTCCTTTTGCTTTTAGAACCGTGTGATATTATATCTCAAGTTCTAGCGTACTTTTCTAATGTTGGAGTTACTGAATTAGTGCACGCCTTCGACTCAAGTTTACCGTGTTATGTACAAGGACCATATTGTTTGTTTAGAGGCTTATCTAGTTTTTCCTACTTGTCTTGATTTTAGGGAATAGAAAAATTTGAGACAGATTTGACAACTCTGCATCCTATATTGACCGAGTGCCGAGTTTTGAAGTCAGACTTGGAGCTTGCTCTTATCCAATTTGCCAACGATATAAGTTCTGAAGCTCATGTTGAGTTAATCATTTATTTCATAGCTTGAACAACAATTGTATATAGTTTTCTCATCATATATAAGCAAATGATTATGAGCTATAATCTGTCATTCTACATGATCTAGAATTTAATTTGTGGCCAGTTAATTTGTGGCAGATTCATTTTTTCTTTGTGTAATGTTGAGAATGATAATTTAACATATACTTGCTTTTCTTTTTAACTAGGTTATGAGAAAAACCAAAGCAGGCATGAAAGAGTATCAGTTGGAAAGCATGTTTCTCCATCATACCTATATGTACGGTGGTTGTAGGCACTGTTCATATACATGTATTTGTGCTGCTGGTGAAAACAGGTTAGGATAACCTCAGGTTCCTGATTGTTTCTTGTGTAACATGCAATGCTGTAATAACTGCACGTTAATAATGTTTTCGTGCCCATCTTCTCTGCATTTACCTTTTAAACAAAGCATCAATAAAATAAAACCTGGGATAGCTACAACTGTTTTAAATTCCACTATAATATCTCATTATCATGAAACATCTTGAGTGTCAACAATTTGACACTCAGCTTGTCATTCTGTATAGTTTGTGAATTCTGATTTTCTTTTGGAACGTTTTACTTGTTCTATGATTAATATTTGCATATGAGATATCGGTGTTTGGTCGAAATAATAATCCTTATGTTTCTATGGTGCAGTTCTGTTCTACATTATGGACATGCTGCGGCTCCTAATGACAGGGTATACTTTTCATCATTGGTCCTTTAATGCTTGAAATATATGTTAGGTTCATCTGCTAAAGAAACACAAGATCTGATTAGGTTTGGTTAATGATGTAAAGAACATTAAGAGTTTCAAATTGATCTATTCAAGTTAATCTGATAAATTGGGAGTAGTTAGTGAGGTTTCAACTTCATATATGTCTTTCTTGCAGATCTTAGAAGATGGAGATATGGCCTTGCTTGACATGGGTGCCGAGTACAGTTTCTATGGATCTGACATTACATGCTCATTCCCTGTGAGCATGTCTATTTCTTTTGCAATTAATGTCTTTGCTTATGTGTTGGATGCTAGAAATGGGCCACTCACTTTTCAATCGAAGCATTTAATGCAGCTTCACAAAAACGTCAATATTCCGACATTTTGACTCCTTTCCTAGTTCTCGCAGTTTTCTGGTTTAATTTTGAAAAGCTATTGACCATTGAGACTGATTAATCAAAAAAGGGGAAAAGGAATTGGGATAGCATCAACCATTAGTACTTGTCCAAAGATTTGAAGCTGAAGTTCTTGGGTTTTGCATGTCCAATTCTTAATATCACTTGCATGGAGTTTTGAGCAAGTATGTTTGTGACCTTTGGGGCTGAGTCCTTTTGTAGCAGTAGTCTATTGGGATATTTAAATTTTCTACACCATGTAGAGAATACTGATATATCTTAGTACCATGCTACAATGATTACGAGTAAGAGGCTTTTTTTGTTCTCTGGTATACAGTGATATAAGCTTTCTCCTCTAAAGTAAATCCTACAATGTATGCAGGTGAATGGGAAGTTTACAAGCGACCAGAGCCTTATATATAATGTAAGTCTTTATTCTTTAATCAATGAGTGATAGGTTATATCAAGTTTCCTCCTATGAAAATCCACATTAAGTTGACTATTGAATAAAAAAAGAAAAAAACAACCCTTTCGATTTAAGTTGTCATGGTTTGATCTTCCTTTCCTACATGCTATGTCCTGCAGGCTGTCCTAAATGCTCACAATGCTGTTATAACTGCAATGAAGCCTGGTATAAACTGGGTGGATATGCACAAGTAAGGGCAAAGAAAAGTAATAATTGTGATGTAATTATCCTTATAATATTCTTTTATCTTTAATATGTATTTTCTTGTTTTCTTTTTATCTGTTGAAGATTAGCTGAGAAAGTCGTTTTGGAGTCGCTGAAAAAGGGCAACATCCTTGTCGGGTAAATTCCATTTTCTTAATGATGTATCTTTTTCTTTGATTCGCCTCTTGTTTCTACTATTAAATGTAAATCTTATACGTAGGCTTCGTTTTTTTATTGTAGAAACCTTGATGATATGATGGTTGAACGAGTGGGTGCTATATTTATGCCTCATGGTCTAGGCCATTTATTGGGTGTTGATACTCACGATCCCGGTGGTTATCCAGAGGTCCTTGTGATTAACTTATCTGCTTATGAATTTTATCTCTGTGCTAGTCTTACTCTTCATCTCATTTTGTCTGTAGCTACAATTTTCAATTTTTCGTTTCCCTTATGGGTTTGTAAGGGTTAAAATCTTGCAGGGTGTAGAAAGGCCAAAAGAACCTGGTTTGAAGTCTTTGCGTACTGCTAGACAACTCCAGGAGGGGATGGTAAGTGCCAAATCTTTGCTTTTTTTATTTTCCACATTTAGGGTTATGATTAGCACAGATATGATGTATGCATGTTTGTACACTGGTTAAACATTTCATTTGTTTTTGATACTTGTCAGTTGAATGATATCAAAATGTTGCACAAGTATGTTCTAAATTTATACTTGTTTCATTTACAAAAGCATTGGTTAAGTTGAATTCGAAAACTATGTTTGTATGGCATCTTTTATTTAAATTACAACATAACAATTTTGTGGAATTAATGGCTGCCTCCTTCCGAGGACTACAATTTGTGTCCCAATACTAACTGTACCTATTAATTATTGCTTCACTGCTCATATTCATGCTATTTAACTTGTATCACTTAATATGCTTTGGTAGAACATAACTTACGACATATTATTATTTTTCTTCAGAAGGCCTGCAGCAACACCCCTTTAATTTTCAATTCGTTGTAGTATGCACACTTATATTATTTTTAAAAATAATTAGTTTCCGCTAAAGCTTTAGAAGTGATCTTGTTCTTTCTTGTAAGAAGTTCTACACATGGAATTCAATCAGTGGTTCAAACATGCACTAAAGCTTTAGTGTTCTTGTTGTAGGTGATAACCGTGGAGCCCGGATGCTATTTCATTGATGCATTGTTGGCTCCAGCTATGGAAAATGCGAGCACTTCAAAGTTCTTCAACCGTGAAGTGGCGGACAAATTTAAAAATTTTGGTGGAGTTCGAATAGAAAGCGATGTGGTATTCTATTTTACTTAATCTTAGTCATTCAAGTCCACAATTTCCTGCCCGACTGATTTAAATTACACGTATAAGTTGTCTGTCACTCTGTCTATGTTCCAATTTTAGTTTAAAAACAAATAATCTCTACCACATATTTACATGCATGTAGAAATAGGTATTACATTTCCCTATAACGTTAATAAACGCAAGCAAAACTCATGGGTCATGGCGCCAAAACCGAGTTTTGGCTATAAGAGAACAACAATTGCTGAATACCTGCAATCCTTGTAAAAGCCATGAATGCTTTAAAACCATCTCGTGTATGACGAATCCAGTCAAAGGACTTTCATGTGTTATGCTACATACATACGTTGCAAAAATTCGATTAGGATCGGCTCTGCATGTTTATTTGTTTTGTCTGTTTTCACTTAATCACACAGTTTCTTTGGTTGCAGCTTGTTACGGCCGCCGGTAGTAAGAACATGATGAAAGTTCCTCGAGAAACATGGGAGATCGAAGCTGTCATGGCAGGGGGACCATGGCCACTCAACAAGGCATCCGGTTAATAATACCTGAGAATGCGGGGACCGAGAAGCTCTCTCTCTATCAGCCATTCCACCGGTGCTGCTTAATAAAAGTTGACGTGTTTTGATTTATGGATATTTTGTTTAGATTTGTTATCTTATATATGTTGCAAAATTAAATAGTTAAACATTTGGATATGCTGGCTGTTCTAGTTTTGACTAGTAAAATAAAAGCAGAATGGTGATTAGTGAAGGAAACTCAAGCATATGGGACCGTGGCGGATTCAAAAGTATTTTTGAGGGTGGTCACATATAAAATCTCAAAATTTTAGGGTTGACACAAATTATAAATTAAAAAAAAATTTAGGACTAACTCATAAAAAATGAAAAAAAATAAAGTAAAATGTGTGAAGTTTAGAAAGTGCCCACCTTAGGATATACTTGCACCTGCTGCCCGCCACTGATGTGGGATACGTTGAGGTCGGTAGCTATTAAAACGAAGTCATTTGAGATATTGCAATAGACGAATCTTCTCTTTAGGTATATTATTTTTTTCGGATTAATTCTCTCAGTTGTCCACAAACTATGGTTTAAATTTTAAATTGGTCTTTGAATTTCAAACATTCAAATTGAGTCGTTCAAAATATTAGTAATGTATTAATCAAGCTCTTCTGTCCATTTAACTATTAGTCTGGTTATTAAATGCCTATTTGAATCTGGCATAAATATATTTAAGGTATGTGGATTAAAATATATTAAGGGACGATGTTATTCTGCTTAGGTGATACGAGTTCGAGCATCATAGTCTGCAAATGTGTGTCAATGTTTATTTAAAATTAAAATCGAACTAAGATATTATATTGTAATTGAGTTAGAATGCTAAAATATGACATGGATTAAACATGTTTGAAACAAAATAAATAGCATCCTTGAATCTTATCTATGTTGTTTTTTTATTAAGTAGATAAATATTTGCATTCTCAAGATAAAGATGTTAAAATTTAAACCCATATAAGATAAAACAACATAAGCATCAATGGCCGAGTGAGAACATGAACATTCTTGGCCGAGTGGCCAATCAGTGGATCTCTATCCGTTTTCTAACATATCAACCCACATGTACTTGCAATTTGATTTGCTTTGTCATACTCGAAATGCATTTACTACTTAATTTGATAGATAATTAGATGAAAACGTAATTATATAATATTAATACTTTGAAAATTCGACCACAGAATTCTAAATATTGATAAGCACATGTAAGATTTGAATTGCATTTAATGCTAAAAAGTGGTGCATAAGCAAATGAATAACATAATCATTACAATAGTGTACTTTTTTTTAGCTGCACTTCTGTTTTTTTAGGTTTTTTTTTTTTCTGATTAATCCAAATTAACTTGTGTCACACACCTGATTTTGGTGGTTGAGTCTCCCAACATGAATTTTCTGCATACACAATATCTCAAACTCGAAAACTGCTTAAGCGATACTAAGTTGCTTGCTACTTGGACCAACCGTGTTGGTATTACAATAGTATACTTTGAAACTTGATTAGAATGATTTGAAACTTGCGGACTAATTTGAATTTTGTATGATACTTTGTAGTTTTTTGGTGCATTAACCCCTTTTTCTTTTTGGAAAAAACTTAACCACTTTCGTCCCTCTAAAAATCTACCGGAACAAGACACCAACCAATAATAATGTAAACACAAAGCAAATTGCAAATAGCCCATAAGTGGAGCTCACCTTTCCCACCAATACATAAGCAGAAAAGCCCTCCCAAAAACCCTAACCTTCGCCCACTCTCCTCCGCTAAACCCTAAATCACCGTCATTAAAAAAATGGGTCGCTTCAAAGGAAGCAACACGGCTCAAGCCTCCACGAACTCTTCGAACCAATTCGAAGGAACCAAGATTCGCTTCCAAGACACCGACGACGATGCAGTCGCTACCGACAGCTCCAATCTCGACGAATCCGTCCTCGGCGTTGATAAAGCTACTGAGGGTGTCTCCATGGGAGAACCCGAAGTCTCCTTTGCAGATAGTGATGTCGGTGATGATAAAACCAGTGCTGATTATTACTTTGACTCGTACTCTCATTTCGGTATGTTTTCGTATTCCTCTTATTTTCCTTAAGATTCATTAAAAAACTATGGGAAAATGTTGAGTTTTAAGTGTTGGCTTTAGCTTTGCCTATGAGGAAGCTTCCACGATTGAAGAAAGTTTCAATCTTTATACAAGTTAAAGCTTGTTTAGCTCAATAGTTTGGTTATATATAAGTTAACGAAGCTCTATCATTTCTTATTAAACCTTATATGTTTAATAAATTTAGCGATTTAGCACGTGTATATTTGGCCCTTCATTGGGTTGTCTCTAATATTTGAAATCTTTTAAGCAGTACTATTTTGTGTTCAGATAACACGTTCTTTGAAGCTTATTTTGATTTGTTTTCTTCGTTTTTCTGTATGCAGGAATTCATGAAGTAAGTGTGCTGGACTTGGACTATTAAATGCAGCGCATTGTCTTGCTTGGTTATTTTCAGTTATTTATAGAATGGTTCAGCTGTAATTGTTCAGTTTATTTAAGCTGACCACGAATTGATGTGTCACGCTTACTGTCTGAAAAAAATGATCATTTTTGCGTGGAAAAACCTGACAGTCCCTGTATTTCAGGAAATGCTGAAGGATACGGTGCGAACCAAAACATATCAAAACGTTATTTATCAGAATAAGTTTCTATTCCAGAATAAAGTAGTTCTTGATGTGGGAGCTGGAACTGGAATTTTGTCCTTGTTTTGTGCGAAGGCAGGGGCTGCACATGTTTATGCCGTATGTGTTTCTGTTTTTTTATATGTAAATATATATTTTCGTTTTATCTGTTGTGACATTTATTTCGTTCTTAGTGTCCATCCCAAGTTTGCTTACCGGCTTAATATTTTCCCATTCCTAGGTTGAGTGCTCTCATATGGCTGATATGGCTAAACAAATTGTCGAAACAAATGGCTTGTCTGATGGTGAGTTTACTAAAGTTGTTGTGTCTTATCGTATTGATTCCTCTATTCATCCCGCTTTTTACACGAGAATTATTTCATGTTGCAGTTATTACAGTTTTGAAGGGAAAGATTGAAGAGATTGAGCTTCCTGTTGCCAAAGTAGACATCATTATATCAGAGTGGATGGGTTACTTTTTGTTGTTTGAGAATATGTTGAATACGGTGTTATATGCTCGTGATAAATGGCTCGTAAGTTGCTGCCTGCTACTATTGATACTTCTAAAGTTTCCTACGTGATATGTTTTCATGGTTGCTGATATAGGGATGTGCTTTTGTGTTTATTTTTATGTACTCAGAAGTTCCTTGATGATTCATTTATGTGCATGTTGTGTAAAACTGATATGCAACCTGGAAGACATGCTTGCATATACAAATTGAAAAGTCAGCATAATGTATGCTATATGGCTCATTTTGGAGCTGTATGTGTTAGGTATGGCTTCGGTTGGTTAGGGTGTTGTCAACCGACAATCAAAGCATGTTTCCTTCTATAGGTTGTTTCCTATGATATTTATGCCCTGCGCACTCTTGTGTGACTGATATAAAAATTTAATATAACAAACATCAATGATGCATGGTCAATATCCTTTTTTTCTTGACATTTCCAACACCCCACTTGCCTTTTCTTCTTTTTTCACTTGGTTGGGGGCACTTTGATTAAAATCTGCAACATGATTGCTTACATCCTCTGTTGGATGCTATGATTTGCACAAAGTGGGATTTAAATGAGGGCTTAGGTTCCCAATTTAACTGTTAGTTGCTTGAGACTTTAACTAGATCCTCGTTTCATCTTCTCTTGAGCAATATTTTGCTTGTGGTTTCATGTGGTGGCCAAGTGGCCCTTAAGTTTATTGTTTTGCTCTTGAAGCAAAATTTTGTTGGTTCCCCATATGCTGTATATTTTTTTCATTCAGTTTTCTTATTCCGTTGCTTGTGCCAGGTCAATGATGGTGTTGTGCTACCTGATAAGGCTTCTCTTTACTTGACAGCAATTGAGGATGCAGATTACAAAGATGACAAGATCGAATGTGAGCATTGTAGACTGGTCCTTTAATACTTTGTATTCGAGTTCATAAGTAGTTACGGGCTTTCAATCAGTTTTTCTATTGTGGTTCCTTGCAATCTAGTTATTGTATTCTTATATTTCGTATTTTTTCTCCTTGGCATCACCTTTTTACAGTTTGGAATAATGTTTACGGGTTTGACATGAGTTGCATCAAAAAGCAAGCTATGATGGAACCACTTGTGGACACAGTTGACCAGAACCAGATTGTGACAAATAGCCACCTTCTCAAGGTGAGAATAAATAGCACAAGTGTAACCTATGTATAGGTATATATCATTGTATATCTATTTGTGTATATGCTCGCCTGAAAGTCTCGACTTATTGTCTTTGGAACTTATCTGCTATGCTCATTTCTTTTTTTTGTTTTATTCAGACAATGGATATCTCCAAGATGGCTCCTGGTGATGCTTCTTTCACTGCATCTTTTAAGCTCGTCGCACAACGTGATGATTACATCCATGCTTTCGTTGCGTACTTCGATGTGTCATTTACCAATTGCCACAAATTGATGGGCTTCTCTACAGGTTTATATCTCTTCTTTCTTCTACATTTCCGTTTCATTCTATCCAATAGATTATAAAATTTTATATCCTATGTATCACTTTTGCCCCAACAATACAATTACGCATCTGCTCAAAGCCTTGTGTACATGTTTCCGATTTTTATCAGAAAACTAAAAGAAATTTCCATGTTTGACTTCTTCAAATCGAAAACAAAACACAGGACCGAAATCGCGAGCTACACATTGGAAGCAAACAGTCCTTTACCTAGAGGATGTGCTAACCATTTGCGAAGGGGAGGCAATAATCGGTACCATGACTGTTGCACAAAACAAGAAGAATCCCAGAGACGTTGATATAATGGTAAAATATTCATTAAACGGTCGACGCTGTGTGGTTTCAAGAGCTCAGTTCTACAAGATGCGCTGATATCGTCAACGGTATCCTCTCGACCTAGCTGTGTGGCATAGGCTGCTGGTGCTATTTTATAATGCATTTGTGTTCTACTATTCCTTAACTGCATAAGAACGAGACGTCATATATCGTTTTTTCCGTCTGGAATGTAAGGTTAGTTGCCTTTAATATTTGCATTGATTCTTTACCATGATTGCCTGAGGAAATTAGGATCAAAGATCGTTTTTTATATTTTTAAACTTGAGTTACTCTATATGTCAATTTATTTTCTTGGTTCAGTAAAATGATAGTATTTTATCGGTCGAATATTGTTCTTCAAATTAAGATTGTTGTTCGAGTTAATTCAGAGCAAAATGGCATTAGATTGAAGCACTCAAAGGGGATGTATGTATACATATAAATTGACAAAATCAATATAAAATAATCAGTATGCTAATGACAGTTAATTTTATTTATTTGAGAATATAAAAAACATTTATTAAGCAAATGTTGCAAATTTTAGTTTGGATTACGGTACGAAATATATTATATAAAGAAGTATAAAACAATATTATCTATGTGTAAACGGTATAATAAAAATATGGTATTTATGTAGCTAAGCTACCATGTTTTACTTGAATCAAGTATAATGTATTTTGATTTATAGGTAGGTGTAATATAGAAATGAAAATCATAATTTAACTATTATTCGTTATTTTGATATATATATATACATTGTATATTATATATTATATAACCGGTTGGTTCGATTACTTGCTTTTTTTTTAAAACTATAAAACGTATCCGAACCTAAATAATATTTTTTTTTTAAAAAGTACCACTGACATTAGCTTCTTTCTCTTTCTTGACATGAAAGAAAAATCCTAGCATGCTTGTCCCTTCATTGTTTGCTGTAAGCGATGCCCTCCTTTCATTAGCATTGCCAAATCCTTCACAAAACCAACCATCACTCCAAATATGTTAAACCCGACTCGACTCCCACCACCCTTCAGAGATTGGTATGTCTCGCTTGAAAGGAAGGTTGATTGATTAACAAACAGATTGTTGTGTTCAACATTGAATCACATATTTATGCAGCAACATTAGCGTTTGCAAAGGCCACCATTTAACTGAAAGTTTGTAATGAATTCACATTGGGACTCTAAATACAATAGCAGGGTGATGAAAAGCATTTTCATTGTCACGTCAGCATTTTCTACGACGGATTCAGAGATATTACTTGTAGCGACGTTTGTGAATGGAGAATTACTCGTAAAGGTCCATGCACTTTGTAATTCACCTTTACGTAAGAAATAAAGATTTTGTTCTAATCATTATTTAGCGGGTTTATTATTCCATATACTAGCATGAAAATAAACACTCTACAAGAATATTTAATTTTATTTAAAAAATTTAAATCTAAATCGCTAACCCTTAAACTCTATAACATAATTTCTAAACCTAAATTCTAAATTTTAAACCCAAAACATAAACTCATAAACCATAAACTAAACCTCTAAACACTAAATTAGATCTACTTATGAAAAAACAAAATTTCCACCATCAGTGCATAAAGTATTTTCTCTTCACGTGCTAGCGGTGTGGAAAATGTAGAAAAAAAAATATAGAGATCCAAAACAAATTTATTTTGGTGTAAATTTGAAAATTTTCAAAACTATACGATTTTGATGTCATCTGACATTTCTTAGCACTATTAACAATTCAACGATTGAGTCTCTAAAAAAAGAAACTAAATAATTCAGTGATTAAATTGAAAAATTTTAAACTCCCGTAGTTAAACTAGGAGATAAAAAAGTTCAATGATGAAAAAAAGGTAATTTAGCCTTTATATTTTGCAAACCATAAAAACCGGGAGGCTAATATTTTGTAAAAAAAATATAAAGTTAATTGGCCACACGTTTCTAAATTATAATCATATTTTAAATTAATCTTTAAATGTTTAAATCTTCGAATTTCATCTTCGAATTACAATTCACATTCTGAATTTTAAACGTTCTAATTTTATCTAAAAACTATGATTCTCAATCTAATTTTAAGATCGTCAACCATCTAGGCCAAGACACCGATCTCAAGGTCCATTGTAAATCCGGAGACGACGATCTTAAAAAGAGAACACTCTCGTTTTGCAAGTCATGGGAGTTCGAGTTCGTACCAAATTCATGGACGTTGATCTTCTGCAGGTTCTCGTGGCATGGAGAGTCCAAGCTGTACGACGTCTACGATGACTCCTGGCCTGATGCTCGCCGATGCCTTTGGGAATGGAGAATTACACGTGAAGGTCCATGCACCACTAAATATAGGAGAGAACGAGATATCTTTTACTGTTATCCTTGGTAATAACAGTCTGTTCGTCATGTTGCATGCACTTCGTAATTTAGCTTTACGTGAGAAATAAAGATTTGGTTTTAATTATTATTCCGCACCGCATGAGAATACTTTGTTTCACTCTAAAAACTAAAATTTAAATCTCTAAATTTAAGTTCTTAAACCCTGACCATAATCTTTAATCTCTTAAACTTGATATCTAACCATAAATCATAAATTCCAAACTCATTAACCTAAATTGGATCCGCTTGTGAAAAATAAGTTTTCTAGCGCCATTGCATGAAATATTTTCTCTTATTTCACACGCCAACGGCAGTGGCGAATAGAGTTTGGAGGCAACTTAATTTTTTTTTTTAAAATAAAGGTTTAAATTAAAATTTGTAAAAAATTTGAAAGGTTTAATTCACATTTTTTTAAAAATTGGGGTCTAACTAATTTTTTTGAAAAGCTTAACAAGAACTTTTAAAAATTATGAGAGAGATTTAATTAAAAACATTCAAAAATTTTAAAGCTTAATATGAATTTCTAAAATTTTGTGAGGGCCAAATTAATTTCTTTGGAAATATTAAAAATCTAAATTATAATTTTTCAAAATTTGGGAGGACCATGGCCATTCGGGTCCCCATAGTGTTCCGCCTCTTACTAACGGTGGGGAAAAATGAAGAAAAAATGATTTTTTTTATAAAAATCCAAAATGAAGTTATTTTGGTGTAAATTTGAATTTTTAAAAATTATGTGATTTTGATATAATCTGACATGTCATAACACATTTAAAAATTTAAAGGTGGAGTGTCCAAAATAAGAGAAATTAAAAGATTTAGTGATTAAATTAAAATATTTTTAACTCCAATAACTAAAATAGGAGAGATAGAAAAGTTTAATGATGAAGAAAGTAATTTATCCTTTATATTTTTATAAACCATAAAATCCGGTAGCTTATATTATTAACGAAGGAAGAAAGAAGAGAAATTCAGTTTTGTTTCGGGGCAAAAAAAGGCTTTCCCTCTCTTTCTTTGTTTTGTCGATAACAGAGAAAGAGCCACAGCCATGGCGGACTCAAACCATTCCATTCCTCTTGATACTCAAAAGATTTATCTTGGCGGAAAGGTTTTCATTTTCCTTAATGTTTTTCTACGTCTCCATTCTTTATTTTTTTTCCCACTCCTTTTCCTTTTGTTATTAGTTTATTATTCTGCATTTTCATTGTTTCATTGGATTTTTAGTTTTATGGGAAAGACCCCATTTTTCTGGTCATTTTGATTCGAATTTCAGTTAAATTATGCAATATTGAGAAAATATATGTTTTGATTCGAATTTCCTGCATGGTCAAATTTTCTCTTATATATATATATTCTCTTATATATATATATCAATTTCAGACTTGATAAGCTCGGGGGATTTCCATTTCCGGTTTCAATTGTCCCTTCCCGCCTTATTTTATATACAAAGCAATCATTTTTTGTTCTGGGATTTTTCTCAGCCTTCTTTGTTTGTCTTTATACATCTATAACGGTAAATGGTGCATCTTGGTTTACATATAATTTGTGTTTGTTTTTAGCTGTTAAAATTACAAAGTTAGACCCCATTTTGATTGTTCTGCTGCTATTTTGTTGCTATTTCTATAACGTTATCTCTTGGTGCTACAATGTTATTGCCTTTGCGTTATATCTGCTTTAACTTTTTCATTTTTGATTGGTTTGGAGATTTTTTCCTTATTAGGCTTCTAATGGCAAAAGAAGTTGGATGATGGATTATTCTGACTATTCATTCTTCGGGATTATTCACCTGTCTTTGCATTTTGTTGAAGATACCTTGACTGTATTTCTTTTTCCACTTCATTTTTTATGTATTAAAATCGCGTACCTGTAAATTTACATTTGTTTTTAGACTATCATCTCTTTTGAAGAACTCATCAAATTCAGGAACTAGTCATTATTTTTCCCTAAAAAAGAGGAGCGGGCACATGGGAATTGCTTTTGGTGAATAACTTAGGTGTTTCTTTTCTTTTTTTAAAAGGGAAGGGTCACATGAAACAAATTACTTAACTAACAAGCTATTCTTATTGAATAACTATTTCTGTAGTTTGAAACATATGGTACTCAAAGTTTCAAATGCATCTATTCTATGATTGTTCGATACGCTTAACTGCTTCAGTTTTGATTGGTATAAATTTTAATATGTGCTAATGTAAGCAACTTCCAGGAACATCATGTACGAACGCGCTGTGGTTCTGTGTCTGTTATAGTTTATGGGGAGCAAGACAAGCCAGCATTAATCACATATCCTGATTTGGCTTTGAATCGTATGTATAATGCTGTTCATACTGTAACCTCTCCTTTTTTTCCCCTTCCCCTGTTATGTAAATTTGTATTTGCTATACTGAACTTGGAATATTCTCCTTTTGCTAATTCTGCAATATACATGCTATTTCATTCATGATTAATGATGTTACTGGATCAATTTTTATATCCATGCATATCTATTCGGTTCTTTTAGTTGATGTATATTTCCAAATCTTCTTTCAAACAAGTTTAATGTTCCTTCTGTAATTTCCTTCAGATGTGTCTTGTTTCCAAGGACTGTTCTTCTGTCCAGAAGCGGCCTCCTTGCTACTCCACAATTTCTGCATTTACCATATTAGCCCTCCTGGGCACGAGGTCTATAAATTAGTTGGCATATGCCTATTTTCCTTGTTTCTGTTTTATATGGTTTATTTTATCTCCTGGTAGCAGACTAAATCAATTGTTGGATTCTATTATTCACATAGTTTCCTTTCTGGCACTTTCACAAGAGTTCTTGCAGTTGGGAGCTGCTCCAATTTGTCCAAGTGCTTCTGCACAGTGTGCTGACGACTTAGCCGATCAGATCCTTGAGGTTCTCAACTTTTTTGGGTAATTTTACAAGACTCTTTCTTAGCTGACGCCAGCTCACTTGGCATTTCAATAGAAGCTATTAGATTTAGCCAGTGTCAATGTTTTGGTTGAGAAGTTTTTTTTTGTTAAAAGTCTCATAGTTAAGATGACTTTGTTTCTGATTGCATCAGGCTTGGTGCAGTGATGTGCATGGGAGTGACAGCGGGTGCTTACATTCTTACTCTATTTGCTGTATGTTTCCGAGTGAATCCTAAGAATAGTATTATTTAAATGCTTTTTTTGTTAGCCCTTTTAACCAAGCTTTTTGGTTGCAGATGAAATACAGAAAACGTGTTCTTGGGTTGATACTTATATCCCCTCTTTGCAGAGCACCCTCTTGGACTGAATGGTTTTATAACAAGGTTCCTTCCTAAGGCTGTTGGTTTTTAATGCATAAATTTCTCATATATTGCTAAAATGAAGTATAATCTGTAGGTGACGTCAAATTTGTTGTATTTTTATGGAATGTGTGGATTGCTTAAAGAGCTTTTGCTTCAACGTTACTTTAGCGAGGTACCTAGCATGTCCATCCTAGTAATCTATCGTTTAAGTTCCTTTTTTTTTGTTATATCCGCACTACAGATTAGGTTGAGTGATGAGATTTCTTTAAATTGAAGCAGGAAGTTCGCGGTAATACAGAAGTTCCCGAGTCGGATATAGTTCAAGCATGCAGAAGAGTTAGTGCTTAAGCATTTCTTTTTTTTCCTTTCATTTTTCTTCTTTCCTGAATAGCATGTATACTGAATTTGGATTCTCTTGCGGCTTCTTTCCTTTTAAACAGTGTATTTTTAAAGTCAACATGACTCGTTCCTTTGCATGTTTGTTTTCCTAGTTGCTAGATGAAAGGCATGGAACAAATGTGATGCAATTTCTTCAAGCAATTAATGGGTACAATACAACATAATGGAACTACATTGGATTGTCACTTCATGTTTTGCATATTACTTTCCTTTGTACATTTAAGTAAAGAAATTTCAAGTGCTCAAAACTTCATCAACATGCAGGAGACCTGACCTTACCAATGGGCTGAAGAGGCTCAGATGTCGAACCTTAATATTTGTAGGGGATAGCTCACCGTTTCATTCCGAGGCCATATACATGGCGTCTGAGTTGGATAGAAGATTTAGTGCCTTAGTTGAGGTAAGTAGCACAATTTTCGGGTTTGATTGCTGATATGATGTTGAATGATACTTGTTGATTGTGGTACTCTATTTGAGTATCTAGTAGTCTTTGCAAATCAGAAGTATCTAGTAGTCTCTCACCTCCTTGTTGGATGAATTTTTGCTTTTTTTGGTAGTTATAAAATTTATGCCTAACGGGGTTACGATGCTTGTTTGTGCAGGTCCAGGCTTGCGGATCAATGGTGACAGAAGAACAGCCACATGCAATGTTGATACCTATGGAGTACTTCTTCATGGGATATGGGTTGTATAGACCTTGCTATTTGAGTGACAGCCCAAGGAGCCCCTTAAGTCCATCTTGCATCTCATCGGAGCTTCTCTCTCCCGAAAGCTCGGGTTTGAATTTAAAACCTATAAAAACCCGTGTTTCACATTATGTTTGATAAAGTGGGGGGGATTAGTTAACCTTTTTTTTTCTTTTTATAAAAAATTTTGGTAATCATTTTGGAAAAGAAAATGTACAAGAAGGGTAGAAGCAGAAGGGGGATGTGGAGGGTTGTAGATACAAGTGAAGAAAAATGAAAGAATATATAGATTAAGGGTGCACAGATTTGGAATTCCTATACAAGCAAGAGGCTTTCACTTATAGATTCATATTTTTCTTTCTTTTGTAGTCAGTCATAACGGAGTCATTCGATTATATATGTTATATAAAGAGGATTTGTAATTTATTCATTATGACGATAATGAGCAATAAATAACGGAGATAAAACTCTGCTGAATATTGTAATACCATACTTCAGGATCTTTATCTCTCTTGTCAATATCTCTGGTAATATTTCTGATACATTTTCAATTAGTGAGGGAAGGGGGTTGGTTTCCTCATAGAGATGGGATGGGATGAATCATTTCCGTGGAAGGACCATGCAGAACCCTGATTATAATAGATTCATGTCTCAGTTCATAGAAGCAGAATTCACGTATGTATGTATGTATGTATGTATGTATGTATGTATGTATGTATGTATGTATGCATGCACATAACACATGTGTATCTACTTTTGGTTCAACATGCATTCACTTATCATTATATACTTTAGGTAGTTAGGTTGATTGCTTGCAAGCTCCAGGTGATCAAATTACAATAGTGATGGCATGGGAAGCTGCTCAATGAAGATTTTCAGGATAAATCAAAGTTGGCTCAAAAGGGTTATTCTGTATCTGTTACAAAGTAGCATTTGGCTTGCGTCTCGGTTATAGTAGGCTGTCAAAATCCATAGCTTCCGATGTTATGTGATTCGAAGGAACAACTCTTTTAACTGTCCGATGTTGTTTATATATATGTATCATGTGCGCCATGTTTTGTTAAGAATTGTATAGGTTTTTGGATGCAAGATTCCAACTTACCCTTCAGTCTGTTCAGCTCCAGTTCTTCATAGTTTTATACTAACAGGGCCGGCTATAAGAGAGCACTTTGAGCGACCGCTCAGGCCCCCAATTAGTTTATGGCCCCTTAAATTTTATTATCCATATTTTTAATTTTTTAATTTATCAAATAAATACATCAATTTAATGGTAAAAAAAATTCTCTTTCTTAAATTAATTAATTAATCTAACAATGAAAATAATATGTTTGAAATATTAAATTAATTGTTCAAAGTAATGAGATGAATAAAAATTCTTTGTCCATTTTCGGTGCCCATTTTTGCGCTCAACATTAAAAAAAATAAATTCTAAGTCTTAACCCTAACTTTTAAATACTAAATCCTGAACTATGCACCCAATACCTTAAACCCCAATCCTAAATTATAACCTACAGTAACTCTACACTTTAAACCTAATTTTTTTACTATTGGGACCTAGATATGGGTAGAGAATTTCTATTCGTAATAGATATGCTTTCTTTATATAAGGGTTCAATTTTAGTTTTCGCTCAGAGCCTCGAAAATCTCCGAGACGGCCATGTATACTAGTATGGTCAAACAACAAGGTCATATTACTTATTTGCATGTGAAATTGAAATCCTGCTGTAAATTGCCGTTAAACAGAACTACTGTAGATTAAACAATGGCAGGATTTGTTAATCCGAAATGGCGACAAAACAATTGGGGAATCCCAATATCTTATAGTATATGATTGTTGCTTTCCATAAGGAGGATTATTTTAGTGTTAAAATCCACACTCTACTAAAGATGTTCAAAACTGAAAGAATTCAGCTCCCCCATTACCAAGTCTCAACTTTCTGTCTAAAAGAAGAGAGTCAAATTACTTTTTTTTTTTCAGACTTTTGGTATCTGATGATCCTATGAGTTTCGACTATATTTAATTGAACTCTTATTTTTTTCCTATAAAATATTTGAATCATTTTTTAAAGAACATCAAATTCTTTATCATAAGGCCCCAGATTAATTTGCATTTCATTGCATATTAACGTCCACATTGAGGGAGATTGAAAGGGAAATTATAAAGATTCCCTCCAATCATGGAGCTATGGTTTGGTATTAATACCCCAAATGTTTCTTTTTGTCGTTTGTTAACTACATAATAACATATTATAAATTGCCAATTAAGCTTTGTTGTAACTTTGTTGAAAGGTGGAGGATAAATATGTATGTATAAACAATAACAAAGTTGACATGAAAGGCTTCTAAATTAGGCCACCCGCTTTGTTGCACTAAGAATCATATTTTCTTTTTCAAAAGAAATAAGCTCACACAGTTTACATGAACTAAAAAGAAAAAGGCAGCCTCAGTTTCTGTGAAAGAGACCTGAGCTTGAAGTGCACGTCCCTGTTTGCTACTCTATTATTTTTTGAAATCAAACTTTTCTGCTTGAAGAGGGAAAAAAGCATCTTGGGTATTCTGAATCAGAAAAAAATACAATCTTTTTTGATCAAGAGCTTTGTTTTGATGGAGAAATGGGGTTTGGGTTTTGATTATGGGGTCTTTGGAAGGTGTTTAGGGGTTTAGTTTCTAGCTGGGTTTTGGAGATGAAACAGAAGGCTAGCTCAGATTTGGTAGGTAAAGTGGTGGTGGTGGCTGTTAATGCAGCAAGAGAGATCCCAAGGACTGCTCTGGTCTGGGCTTTGACTCATGTTGTTCAACCTGGGGATTGCATTAAGCTGCTTGTGGTTTTTCCAGTCCACTCCTCAAGTAACTTACTTTTCCTCATCTTCTTTCACTTTTTTATTTGTTTTCTCTTTACTCTTTGTATGATGATAGAAATCATTGAGTAGATTTTGGGGGTTAGAGGAGTCACCTAGTTGAAATTATATGCACAGAAGCTGAGCTTGCATTTGGGTTCTACTTCATAATTTTGGAAACAAATTTGTTCTACTTGTACTCCACTTCTGTATGTTTATGTCTTACAAGTTGCAAGATGCATTAGTTATAACAAAATATATTGCCTTTTATGGCACCAGTACTATTGAATTCTTTGTGTTTCTGAATCTGAGTTTGAGTAGATTGTAGTGAGCTTGTGGTGAAATTGCATAATGTTCCTTTATTCCTTTGTTGAACTTGGGCTGTTTGTTGGCTCATAAGTCATAATTGATAATACACGATTACCGGATTCAGTTATATATGATCGTTACAGCTAAGAACATGGTTTATCATTCTATTGCATTGTTATATTCGCTATTCTCTTTGTCTGTTTGCTGATGATAGCTTCATGCATTCTCAGGTAAAAGGATATGGGGAATTTTGTGATTTACCAGTGATTGTGCCACCGGTCATTGGAAGTCTCTCTCAGGAACTAATAATTCTGATGCAAAACAAGACCTTGCAGATTCTTGCTCCCAAATGATTTTTCAGTTAAAAGATGTTTATGACCCCGAGAAGGTTTGTAGATTACTTTATTTTCAGAAGTTTCTTTAGTCGTTAAATTCTTTGTTCCTGGAATTCAATTGTTATCTTTGCAGGTAAAAGTCAGGATGAAAATTGTTCCCGGATCACCATACGTTATAGTCGCTACCGAGGCCAAGAAAGTTCAATCCAACTGGGTTATATTGGATAAGTAATATATACAATGTAAACTTTGTTCTCTTGCATGATATATCACATTCTGTTCTTTAGCTCAAGGCATGCAGTTTTAGCTTTGTGTGACTACACAAATTACACAAAGTCTTAGTTAACACATTTGTTTAGTGGACAACATTCTGATGTTCTGTAACTTCTTTCGGTTCTTCTATTTTGTTCAATTAATTGTTGTTCTTATTGCTTTTGAATCCTTGCAGACACTTAAAACATGAGAAAAAACATTGTCTGGAAGAGCTGCAATGCAATCTTGTGGTCATGAAGCAATCTCAGCCGAAGGTTCTTCGGTTGAATTTGGTTGGATCACCGAACATGGCACCTCAAGTGGCTTGGCCATTATCGTTTGAATCAGAAACATATCCTACTTGTAGGAACAGCATGCACGACCTGTTAGATGAAACAAAAGGGTCATTTGTGACTCCGGTCAGTAGTCCTGAGCTTGAATCATCCCTGACAGCTACTGATATCGGAACTTCATCGATATCAGGCTCAGATTCAGGGGCCTCGCAGTTGTTGCTCCCTGGGGTATATGAATGTTTGAAGAAAGATTATTCATTTATTACCAAAGAAAGACAAAGTCTGTTTAACTCTGATTTGGACACTGAAAGTGAGCTAGATCCTCTTAAAACCAAATCATATTTCCCTTCATGGATGTCCGACATTCGTGGTTCTAGCACCGACTCTACGCATCTCGGCAAGGATTTATGGAGATTGAATGATCCATCTCTAACTTCAACATATAACATTTTGTTGGAGAAATTATCTACATTGAATAGAGAACTTGATGTCGGGGTCCTTAATTATGGACTTGATCTGAAGGTCAGCAAAAGTGTGAGGGAAGCTATCTCACTGTCAAGAAATGCTCCTCCTGGACCGCCTCCATTATGTCAGCACAAAGGACCTTTGTTTGGGCACCCTCCAAGGTGGTTCGTTTATGCTGAACTGGAACATGCTACAAATGGCTTTTCGCAATCAAATTTCCTGGCTGAAGGCGGATTCGGTTCTGTTCATAGAGGGATCTTACCTGATGGTCAGGTGATTGCTGTGAAGCAACATAAGCTGGCTAGTTCTCAAGGTGACCGAGAATTTTGCTCGGAAGTTGAGGTGTTAAGTTGTGCACAGCATCGGAATGTTGTAATGCTGATCGGATACTGCATTGAGGATGGAAAAAGATTGTTAGTGTATGAGTACGTCTGCAATGGGTCTCTGGATTCTCATCTTTATGGTAAGTTCTCATCTTTACTGGAATGTCCTTAAGTCATGACCTTGAATACAGCATTTGATCGGGGGATAAATTTGGTTGAAGTGTATACAATCATGGGTCAGAACTGTCTTTAAAGAAAAATGCTGCTTGATCCTCGAAAGTGAGCAAGCTATGAGTCCGATATGTCGCTTGTCCTTCATGAGCATTGATGATTTCTCTGAATAGGTAACTTAATCATGAAATGGGAAAATTTCAGGGCAAAATCATGATACGTTGCAATGGTCTGCACGACAAAAAATTGCTGTTGGAGCAGCAAGAGGATTGAGATACCTTCATGAAGAATGCAGAGTCGGTTGTATTGTACACCGGGATATGCGGCCCAACAATATCCTTGTCACTCACGATTTTGAACCTTTAGTATGTCACATCTCTAAGATCTATGTCCACAAATTTTCAATTTTCTTTTTGATCAGCTGTTTGTTCCTCTTCATGCTCGGCTCATTCAAGTCTCAACGGGTTTCTTTTTGTATCGAACTTTAGGCACATATACCGGTGGTTATACAAAAGAAAAACGTATGACACAAACTGTAAACTGACTATTGCTTCTCCCATTTAAGTTGGTGAATTTGGGTTGGCACGGTGGCAGCCAGATGGAGACAGAGGAGTGGAAACTAGAGTGATTGGCCAATTCGGGTACATAGCTTTTCTATTCCTTGTTACTTATGTTATTTAGCAAGGACAAATTTATTCATGAAAACACTATTCTTAGTAGGTATTTAGCTCCAGAATATGCTCAAAGTGGACAAATCACTGAAAAAGCTGATGTCTACTCCTTTGGGGTTGTAATGGTGGAGCTGATCACTGGACGGAAAGCTATGGACATCAGTCGGCCGAAGGGACAGCAGTGCCTCACTGAATGGGTACGTGTCCAACTTATTTTAGGTTACAAACTTATGGAATTTATTTAAGCTGGTTTTTTCATTGATTCAAATATGTTGCAGGCACGTCCTTTATTAGAAAGTCATGCCATACTGGAACTTGTCGACCCCCGCTTGGGGAACGGCTACGTGGAGCAAGAGGTTTACGGCATGCTGCAATGCGCTTCCTTGTGCATCAGGCGAGATCCTCATACGAGGCCTCGTATGTCTCAGGTTGGGAAATTAGAAATTACATGATAAAAATCCCTTCCAAGACACAGTCAGTCGTTGTTTCAATGATCATTGAACAACATCACCTAATTCCAGCATCCGTGAAACTCAGAAGAGAACTAGGCATGCATGTGTACGTCAAACTTATAATTTCGTGTGCGGCGTATCTGCTCCGCGTCTCCGACACACTGTCGGTTCATTTTGCAGTGGTTGCTATAAATGCGTTTCATGTTCAACAATTAGAAGCTTATTTCGTGTCAGCTCTATGATTATTGTAAAGATCATATGTTAACCTTTCACAGTTTACAGTTAACTCAGGTGTGTTTACACCGTGAAGGTACTTCGGACGTTGGAGGGGGACGTCATCACAAATTTGCCTTTCGATGCATGAACTTCCGGGGGTCGTTAAAGCGCATCCAACGAGATGCTGAAGCAGTTAGATTGAATATCAGCATGATGGTCTTGGCAGAAAATATCAGTAGCTACACCATGTACAAAGAGTAGATAGACAGCTCACTCTTGAACATTGAAGTAAATATTTACTTGGAAATAATGTCACCCTTTTATTTAGTAAAAATGTACAAAAACTATTATACATAAAAATATAAGCCATAGGTGAAATTTTATATACATACATGTATCTTATATATTATATTATATATATATATATATATAATATTTATACAAAATAAAGTATTTCATATAATAATAATAATAATAATGATGATGATGATGATGATGATGATGATGGTGCATGGATTAAATAAATGTACATAAAACACCCTAAAAATAAACATTAAAGACTAAAATGTATTAACATGAAATTACAAGGCATAAAATAATACACATTTTAGGATTAAAATGAAACATATGCAAAACTTAAGGAAATAAACATAAAATAACGGAAATAGCATACCGGAAAGTAAACATTAAACTGCAGTGACTAAATTGAAAGAAAACGAAAATTAAAAGCTAAAAAAGATAAAAGAGACGATATTTGAAGCACATAAAAACAAAAGGACTAAAGATGTAAATAGACCCTAGACCAGAAGTGACTGTGGGTTGAAAGATGGGGGACCACTTGCGTAATTTTCCCATTATGAAACGTGCGGATCTTCCCCGGATTTGGGTCACTGCGCGGGTCAAGGCCCTATACAACGTCGTTTTGATAGCTAAGTTTAAAACATATCTGTGTTATTTTTTAAACACGTTTAAAATAAAATAAAACCAAAACCCTAACATTTTCTCCTCCTCAACTCTTTTTCTCTCTCGACTCGAACCAGAGGACGACGGCCGTTCACCCTCATCTTTTCGGCCGTTCATCGGCGATAGCCTCCCTGCGAGGCGCAGCGAAACCGGTGACCATAAAACGACAGGTAAGCTTCGAGAAACTCCTCATTTATTTTGGATTTGGATCGAAATAAAACGATAAAAAAGTTGTGATTTCAAAACGAAAGAACCACTTTTGTTTCTGAAAGTTTCGAATTTTTATTACTTCACCCAAAAACTTTTACAAACTTTTCTTTTTACCTTTTTTATCTGAAAAGCCCCTCACTGATCCTCTCTTTTTTCTGTTTCGAAATCCCAAAACCCTCAAGAAAACTTTCTATTTTTTTTTTTGGATTTCCCCCGATACATTGAGTTTTCTGGGTTATATAACCCCATTTTAACAATAAAATTAACATCCCTACTATATTGTTGTAGCCTAGTAGGGTATGACTGAGGTTGATAGGTCGCCTGAAGCAGAGGGTAATGTTTAGGTTAGGGTTTATTTTTTAGGGATTTTATATTTTTTTATATTTAGGGTTTCAGGATAAAATTTGGGGTTTGATGGCTGGAGAAGTGACGGTAATGGTGGACGACGACAGTTTCTGCAGAGACGGCGGTGGTTAGGGTTTAGGGGTGGTTATCAGCTGCCATTTTAGGGTTAGGGTTATAGAAGCCAATAGTAGTTTAGGTTGTGGGCTGAATGGTTTGTATTTGGGCTTGGATTCGGTTTGGGGTTTGGGTAAACGGGTTTTGGATCTGGTTTGGGTACCCGGGCAGAAACGGGTAATTACAGCTGCCCTTCTTTGCTCATTGTTGTATAACAACAATAGAGCAAAGACTAAAAATGACCCATTTTGTCCGGTTCGGCTGAGCTTCTCATCTTGATCCTTGTCTTCGTTCTTTGGTAGATCTTCTTTCTCTTCGACGCATGTCTTCTTTCTTGACTTGATTGATCTACTTTGTCACTCTTAGGGAAACAAAATCTTTAAAATGGGGGTTGGGGAAGCAAAACGAGTGTGGCTTGCTGCTTCTTTTCTTCGGCCCCGGTCTTTTGTCTTCGATCTTCAGTAGGTTTTCGATCTTCGTTCTTCGAGGATATTGAATTCTTTGATCAATCCGCTCATCTGCTTCCTAGGTTGAGACTTACCAAAGTACAATGATGCTCGATCGAAAACAGATGTCTTCTTGCTCGCCATTTTCTTCTTCTCTTTTTTTTTCTTCTTTTTTTCGTTTTATTTTTCTTTTTTTCTTTTGTTTTTGTGTTTGTTTTTCTATTTTTTCTTTTTTTGTTTTGTTTTTTAGCTTCATCTTCTATGGGTGACCCGCTCCATTGGAAGTTTAAGGAGATAGGGTCGGGTGATCTGCTCCATTGGAAGGAGTAAAGATCTGAGGTTGTAGTTTCTCTTCTATTAGATGGGTGACCTGCTCCATTGGTAGTTTAAGGAGATAGGGTCGGGTGATCTGCTCTATTGGAAGGAGTAAAGATCTGAGGTTGTAGTTTATCTTCTGTTGGATGGGTGACCTGCTCCATTGGTAGTTCAAGGAGATAGGGTCGGGTGATCTGCTCCATTGGAAGGAGTAAAGATCTGAGGTTGTAGTTTATCTTCTGTTGGATGGGTGACCTGCTTCATTGGTAGTTCAAGGAGATAGGGTCGGGTGATCTGCTCTATTGGAAGGAGTAAAGATCTGAGGTTGTAGTTCCTCTTTTGTTGGATGGGTAACATGCTCCATTGGTAGTTCAAGGAGAAGGGTCGGGTGATCTGCTCCATTGGAAGGAGTAAAGATATGAGGTTGTAGTTCCTCCTCTATTAGATGGGTGACCTGCTCCATTGGTAGTTCAAGGAGATAGGGTCGGGTGATCTGCTTCATTGGAAAGAGTAAAGATCTGAGGTTGTAGTTCCTCTGCTCCACAAACTTGTGTTGGTACTCATTCCGCTGCCACTCTAGGGAGATGAAACTAACGTATCTTCATTTTGAATGTCTAAGGCCTCCTTATGGGTTCGTGCCTTAGAGATGTTTAAAAAAGATCCTTTCAAGGCACCCATTTGGGTTTTCACCTTGATTTTTATTTTTTCTTCTTCTTTTTCTTCTTTTTTGATCTTCTTTTTTGATCTTCTTTTTAATTTTTTTAATTTTTTATTCTTTTTCTTTCTCTTTTTTTTTTCTTTTTCCAACAAAATATTCTTCGATTACATCTGAAGTTTGCTCTGATGCAGCTCTAGGGAGATAAACTAGTCTTGGTTCTCATTCCACTCCCACTTCAGGGAGATGAGATAAATCTGATGAAGTTTGTTCCACTGCTCCTTCAGGGAAACAAACTTTATGTCTGGTCCATTCCACTGCCACCTCAGGGAGATGAGACAAATATGATGAAGTTTATTCCACAGCTCCTCCAGGGATACAAACTTCATACCGGGTCTATTCTGCTGCCTCCTCAGGGAGATGAACTCGTCTTGGTTCTCATTTCGCTGCCACTTCAAGGAGATGAGATAAATGTGATGAAGTTTTGTTCCACCGCTTCTTCAGGGAAACAAGCTTTATACCGGGTCCATTCCACTACCTCTTCAGGGATATAAACTTGTCTTGATTCTCATTCCGCTGCCACTTTAGGGAGATGAGACAAATATGATGAATTTTTTTATGTCTCAAGCCTCTTTTTGGGTTCGTACCTGAGATATTTTAAAAAAATCTCTTTTTTCAAGGCGCCTGTTCGGGTTTTCACCTTGTTGTTTTTTTATTTTTCTTCTTTTTATCTTTTTTCTTTTTTTGATTTTTTTCCTTTTTCTCTTTTTTCTTTCTTTTGCTGTTCTTTTTTTCCTCTCTTTTTTTTTCTAACCCACCCCTTTGTGTCAAAGATACTTGGAACTTGTCAGAAATAATCTGCTCCATTCACTCTTGTCAAGGATGCTGGAACTTGCTGACAGTGATCTGCTCTTTCGTCTCAAGGATGCCATACCACTTTTGCCCCATTTCTTTCTGTTAATGATGCTGGAACTCATTGAAAATTTCACTTTTTATTTCTGAATGCCTAAGGCTTCCTTTTCTGTTCGTGCCTTGGATATTTCCAAAAAGGTCTTTTCAAGGCGCCCTTTCGGGTTTTCACATTATTTTTATTTTTTCTTTTCTTCTCTTCTTTTTTGATTTTTTCTTTTCTTTTTTTGGTTTTTTCTTTCTCTCTCCTTAAGTAAGAATGGAAATATGATATTTATTTTGTCGAAAAAAGATATCCTTATGAAAGGATAAAGTTTGAAAAATGTCCTTATGGAAGGACTGGGTTATGAAACTCGGCTTTTGAAAATATCCTTTTGGAATGATTAAGTTATGGAACCTAGTTTTTGAAATTATCCAGAAGTTTGGAAAATATCCTTATGGAAGGATTGGGTTATGAAAATCATCCAGAAGTTTGGATAAATATCCTTATGGAAGGATTGAGTTACGGAACTCAGTTTTTTTTGAAATTTTCCAGAAGTTTGGAAAAATGTCTTTATGGAAGGATTGAGTTTTGAAAATTATCCAGAAGTTTGGATAAACATCCTTATGAAAAGATTGAGTTATGGAACTCAAATTTTTTTTGAAATTTTCCAGAAGTTTGGAAAAATATCCTTATGGAAGGATTGTGTTTTGAAAATTATCCAGGAGTTTGGATAAATATCTTTATGAAATGATTGAGTTATGAAACTCAATTTTTTGAAATTTTCCAGAAGTTTGGAAAAATATCCTTATGGAATGATTGAGTTATGAAACTCAATTTTTAAAATTTTCCAGAAGTTTAGAAAATATCCTTTTGAAAAGATTGAGTTATGGAACTCAGTTTTGAAAATTATCCAGTAGTTTGGAAAGTATCCTTATGGAAGGATTGAGTTTTAAAAATTATCCAGAAGTTTAGAAAGATATCCTTATGGAAGGATTGAGATTTGAAACATATCCTTATGGAATGATTGAGTTTTGAAATTTTTATCCTTATGGAAGGATTGAGATTTGGAAAAATATCCTTATGGAAGGATTGAGTTTTGAAATTTTTCCAGAAGTTTGGAAAAAAATATCCTTATGGAAGGATTGAAATTTTAAAAGTATCCTTATGGAAGGATTGAGCTTGCTTTTGAAAAATTATTTCATGTATTTATGCAAATATGATGCATGTGTATGCTTTTGCGATGATGCAAGGATGCAATGTTATGTATGTCATGATATGTGGTCATATTTACAAGATGCAATGATGCATATGCCTCCAAGTATGATTTCATGATGTATGGTCACATTTTGGTGATGCAATGATGCAATGATACAATGTTATGATGCATGGAGATGCATAAAATATTTGTATGGGTCTTCTTCCTTTGATTAAGTTCGATCTTCTGATTTTCTTGAGCAAAAGCTTGCCCCCGAATCTTCTTTACTCTTATTTTCAAATTTCTGAGCCGAATGGCCTTTGCAAGATTGTCTCTTTATATCTTATCGAGGGAATAACGACTTTGCCTGATCGATTGTTGCTCAAACATCTTTCAGATATCATTTTGAATGAATACCTTTGAAGGCTTTCTTTCTTGTTTTGAATAGACATGGGTTTTAGGTATTTATACCTTATATCTCTAATGCAAGAAACCTTTCTGTTTCAAAAATATTTTCAAAAATGAGAATTTTTCATTCCATGAAGGGGAGGGATTAGGTGCCTCCAGGATGTTTGGAATCAATTGTCAGGTTAGAAACAGTGTGGTTCTTTGAAAATATGGACAAAAATTTTACAAAGGTATGAATGAAATAAATTTTGAAATTTTTGTTTTTTGTTTCTTTTTTTCAAAATAACATGAGGGAATGCATTGAATAATCACTTGCCCTTATAAAAGATTTCCCTTTTTACCTTTGGGCCTAGGTAAAATGTTGATTTCATGCATTACTCAAAAGATTTAGGCTACAAAGATGCCCCAACAAAAAGAATTTAGCCTTTGAAGGTCATTCATTCTTCTTCAATCTTCAATTTACTCGTCTGGGGGAACTCGTTGTTGAACTTCAGAGTTTCAGCCTCGATCAAGCTCTGCACCTTGTTTCTCAATGCCCCACAATTCTCTGTGGTGTGACACGTGCTTCCTATATGATAGTCGCAGACATCGTCTACATCATATCCTTCTGGATAAGAAGGCCCTTTCGGTTTTGATTGGACTGAGGCTATCAAGTTCTTTTCACTAAGTATTGGAAGTAGCTCTGCATATGTCATCGGGATTGGATAGATGACTTTTTGAGAAGTTTTTGGTCGATGTGAGGACGAATAGTTTGGCTGGCGTGAGGGCTGAGATAGGCTGGTCGGATAAGATCTCACCATGTAAACTTCTGACTCATCTCTTTCTTAGCTAGGGTCGGTAATCTTTCCTTCTCTTATAGCTACTTCAATGAGTTCGCCAGACATCACTAGGTCTTTCAAACTCTTGGTTACATTACCCAACATATATTTTAGAAATGGGCCTTTTAGAGTCCTTACAAATGTAGGCGTTATCTCTTTCTCTAGCAGCGGTGGTTGTACTTGCACATCAATATCTCTCCACCTTTGCACGTACTATCGGAAGCTCACATCAGGTCTCTTTTCCACGTTCTACAGTGTTAGACGATCTGGATCGATGTCATTTATATGTTCGTACTGCTCGATAAAGGCTTTGGCCAGATCTTTCCATGACTATATATGGTCTCAGCTTAGTTGGTTATACCACCTGGCAGCAGACCCTTTTAAGCTTTTTTGGAAGCAATAAATTAAAAGTTTCTCGTTGTTCACATATCCCGTCATCCTTCGGCAGAACATGGTAAGGTGAGCAGTCGGAGAGCTTATTCCGTTGTACTTTTCAAATTCTGGCATCTTGAACTTTGGGGGTATCACTAAATCATGGACTAAACTTAATTTTCTTGCATCTACCTCACATGATGCACTTGCCCTTTCTGCAGCTTTGTATTTCTCTTCAACCCGCTTGCACAAATCTTTAATTCGCTCAACCGCCTCGATCTCTATTTGACCCATCTTGTTGATGATGCTCGAATCAGGGATGTCATGCTCACTAGAGTTGTTTTGGGCATTAGTTCCCTCATATGATGAAGACCCGGTTTGAGGACCTTGTTGCATTTCAACTGAGACCGACACTCGCAGAGGTGTCTTGTCGTTTGTATTTTCTGCCTTTTTTAGTGCACTGAGGTCTATAACCAATCTCTTTCTTCTCTTAGGATCTTCACCGGCCAGCATAGCATCTATCTGATCTAATAGATCCATGTGTGATTGCGCGATATGATCGCGAGTTGCTTGTTGCGCCTTATTTATTTCATTCTTCATATCTTCACATGCTTGCTCTACTCTTGATAGATGGCTCTCCATTTTTTTGAGCTTTGCCTTGAGTGAAAGACATATGCAAATATGGCTAACCTTGATGCCCCAGAATGGTTGCGATCGAAATTTACGGAATCAGACCCCTTGATTTGGAAATGATGATATATTATGAAGAAATGCAAATATGAAAACGTATGAGACGTACATGCAACGCACAAACAAAATAAACGAGTTAGTACAGATAAAAAACAGTAATTTTTATTAAAAAAATGGTATAAAACCTACTAGTAGTCATGCTTTACTTGAAAAAAATAATCCTACCTGGCATGCTTTTCTACCCGAACACTGTATTTACAAAAAGAAAAATCTTACCCGGCATGTTTTTATTTACAAAAAGCAAGATCCTACCCGGCATGATATCTACCCTGAATAATATAATATAAACAGATTCTTACCCGGTATGATATCTACCCGGCATGTTTTTATTTTCAAAAAGAAAGATCCTACCCGGCTTGGTATCTACCCGTCATATTATTATTCACAAAAAGAAAGATCCTACCCGACATGATTTCTACCCGGCATATTATTATTCACAAAAAGAAAAATCCTACCCGACATATTATTCATGAAATAAATTTATAGAGTAGACAAAAGGTTAGAAGCGTTTATATTTTGAACTTTTAACATGTTTCATTTCTAGAGCAAGGCTCCTATGGTCTATTACATGTAGTTCGGTTCTAGGGAATGGTACCTAAATTGTCCTCGCTGTCCCTTACTAAAGGTAGCAAGGCCCCTGATCCTCACCCATTATAGGCTTGAAACGGACCAAGTTCAATTCAGGGGGATACATCCCTTAAGCCTATACGGAGGTAACCTACACGAAAGCATAAGAAATATATCCTGAAAGCGATTCACCAACCTATACGGTGGTAACCCACACGAAGACAGTATCACACTTTCACTTAAAATGGATGGAGCTCGGGTAAAAAGATCATGAAATGCAATGCAAGTGCACAGTGTGTGAGGAGAAACTCTCAAACCTTTTGACACCCTATGTCTATATTCACTTATAGTAAGTAGGAAAAATAAAACAGATATATTTACATAAACTAAAATGCATGCCCTTTAACTAAAGACAAAAACATATTTTAAATTAAAATCGAATTCATAAATTTTCAACACTAAGACTAAAAATATTCGACTTGTGGCTTGACTCTCTTTTTATTTAAAAAGGTCCCCAGCGGAGTCGCCAGCTGTAATCACCCAAATTCGTCTGGGCGCTCCTTCCTTTATTCGATTTTAAAATTTCTTTTGGTTTTGAAAAACCCCACCCAATTTTAGGATTAAAATGTGGAGTCGCCATCGATCATTTAAAAATGGTAGATCGGACACCGATAAAACCAGAGATCAAAATTTTTGGGTCCGGAAGTCGGTTACGGATGGGGAAGGATTAGCATCCCCACACCGTCCAGAATTGGTACCTAGTCGATGACCTAATGTCTTAATGTTGGAAATTTCGAATTCGAATAAAATTTAAAATACAATTCTTAAATGCACGAAAATGTTCTAAATATTTAAAGAAACGTTCCGTTATTTAGAATAACCGAGAAATTTACTTCGCTTTACGCCCGTGAAATAGTTTCTTGATTTTCTAAATAAAAGAAAATTTCCTTAAATATCGTATCCTAAAATGGTAAGGATATTCTTTTATTTAGGGATATCGAGAATGTCCATCCCTTTACACCCGGGACACTAATTCTTGAACTCCCTAAACAAAAGTATATTGCTTTAATCTTTTAACCTATCTAATTGTTATGATGCAATTTCTAATGTAACATGAATATATATATATGTACTTAGAAGTATGTTACTTATGGTAAAAATATATATATATTTAATAATCATATTTATCAAAAAAAATCTATACATATATATAAAGTTAGTAATTTTTATATATATTAATTTTACAAAAACAAGTATTTTCTATTATTTTATGTCTTATTATTATTATATATATATATATTTAAAATATAACATTTTAAAGTAAAATACATATATGTATTATTTAGTAAAATATACCTATACATATATTAAATTAATAGTTTATATATATATTTACAAAATAAATACTTATTATTATATTATATACATAGTATTTAAAGAAAATACTATACAATATTTTATAAAGTATTAGTAAAAATGTACAAAAACTATATACATAAAAATATAAGCCATAGGTGAAATTTTATATACATATATGTATCTTATATATTATATTAATATATATATATAATATTTATACAAAATAAAGTATTTCATATAATAATAATAATAATAATGGTGGTGGTGGTGGTGCATGGATTAAATCAATGTACATAAAACACCCTAAAAATAAACATTAAAGACTAAAATGTATTAACATGAAATTACATGGCATAAAATAATACACATTTCAGGATTAAAATGAAACATATGCAAAACTTAAGGAAATAAACATAAAATAATGAAAATAGCATACTGGAAAGTAAACATTAAACTGCAGTGACTAAATTGAAAGAAAACGGAAATTAAAAGCTAAAAAAATGATAAAAGATACGATATTTGAAACACATAAAAACAAAAAGGACTAAAGATATAAATAGTCCCTCGACCATAAGTGAATGGGGTTGAAAGATGGGGGACCACTTGCGTAATTTTCCCATTATGAAACACGCGGATCTTCCCCAGATCCAAGTCACCGTGCGGGTCAAGGCCCTATACGACGTCATTTTGATAGTTGAGTTTAAAACATATCTGTGTTATTTTTTAGGGTAAACTATACGGGGGATGACTGATCTTTAGGGTTAGTGTCGAAATGACCACCGATCTTTTAATTTTGTCAAAATGACCACTCTACTATTGATATAGTTCCAATATAGCCACCAGCCGTTAAAACCTAACGGAGAGGCTGACGTGGCAGTTAAAAGAAAATTGTATAATTACGCATTTAGTCTCCGTTATTTACACATTTAATCAATTTGGTCCTAATTTTAATTTAAAAAAATAAATTAATTATTTAATAAGGTGGCCTTATTGGAGGAATTTATTTATTTATTTATTTTTTATTTAATTTAATTTATTTATTTTCCTACCCCAATCAAATGGTGACACGTGTCACCTGATTGAAGGGGAAAATGGAATTGTAGGCTGGGGGAATCGAACCAAAGACCTCTAAAGCAATAGGAGTATTGTATGATTGCCACTAGGCCAAGCTATTTTCATGATATAAAACACAACTTTTTATATATGTTTTATACCGTTTTGGTGCCCAGAAAAATGAAGGAAGAAAATGGCATCAATGGGATTCAAACACATGTCACCACCTAATTAAATAATCAATTTATTTTATTAAATTAAAGTTAAGACCAAATTGATTAAATATGTAAATAAAAGGGAAAAAATGCATAACTATACAAATTTCTTTTAACTGCCACGTCGGCCTTTCCGTTAAGTTTTAACGGCTGGTGGCTATTGGAACCATATCAATAGTTGAGTGGTCATTTTGATAAAATTAAAAGAACGATAGTCATTTTGACACCAACCCTAAATATCGATGGTCTCCCGTATAATTTACCCTATTTTTTAAACACATTTAAAATAAAATAAAACCAAAACCCTAACACTTTCTCCTCCTCAACTCTTTTTCTCTCTCGACTCGAACCAGAGGGCAGCGGCAGTTCACCGGCGATAGCCTCCCGGCGAGGAGCGACGAAATCGGCGACCATAAAACAGCAGGTAAGCTTCGAGAAACTCCTCCTTTATTTTGGATTTGGATAGAAATAAAAAGATAAAAAAAAGTTGTGATTTCAAAACAAAAGAACCACTTTTCTTTCTGAAAGTTTCGAATTTTTATTACTTCACCCAAAAACTTTTACAAACTTTTCTTTTTACCTTTTTTTTATCTGAAAAGCCCCCACTGATCCTCTCTTTTTTCTGTTTCGAAATCCCAAAACCCTCCAGAAAACTCTCCGATTTTTTCGGATTTCCCCCCGATACATTGAGTTTTCTGGGTTATATAACCCCATTTTAACAATAAAATTAACATCCCTACTCTATTGTTGCAGATCTGAATCCGGATTTTAAGGGATTGTTGCAGCCGAGTAGGGTATGAGTGAGGTTGATAGGTCGGCTGAAGCAGAGGGTAGTGTTTAGGTTAGGGTAGATTTAGGTTATTTTTATTTTTTAGGGATTTTAGATTTTTTTATATTTAGGGTTTCGGGATAAATTTTGGGGTTTGGTGGCCGGAGAAGTGACGGCAATGGTGGACGGAGGCGGTTTCTGTAGAGACGGTGGCGGTTAGGGTTTAGGGTGGTTGTCGACTGCTATTTTAGAGTTAGGGTTAGACAAGCCAATAGTAGTTTAGGTTGTGGGCTGAAGGGTTTGTATTTGGGCTTGGATTCGGTTTAGGATTTGGGTAAACGGGTTTTGGATCTGGTTTGGGTACCCGGGCAAAAACAGGTAATTACAAGTGGCAAATGGCAAATGGTATCTTTGGGACAATATTTGATGGAATATGAAATGGTATAATATAATATGAATGATAAAGAATTTATTTTTAACCCAAGTTGAAAGAAAATATCCAAACAAAATGACAACAAATTAAGTCCATCCAATAATCTCCTCTAGGTATGCCTCCATTTTCATGAGCCCCACCTTTTATATTAATCATATTGTATTTTCACCAAACATATTTGCTTTCAGTTGTGTCTTTCTGTGAGTTTTTTATCTGTTGGTTGTTGCTGGTCTGAGAATTGGGTGGAAAAGCTTTGTCCGGAAGGAAATGGGCAGGAAGTGCTCACATTGTGGGAGCATAGGCCACAATTCTAGGACCTGTACCACCACTTTCAGGGGTACTAGTACTACTACTAGTGGTGGTGGACTTCGGCTCTTCGGCGTTCAGCTGCAACTCGACTTACCGTCGTCGTCGTTGTCGTCTGCTGTTAATCATATGAAGAAGAGTTTCAGCATGATTGCTTTCCTTCTTCGTCGGCCTCTCCTTCTCCTTCTTCTTGGTCTTGCTCTCGAGTTTCCATCGATGAGAATTCCGATAAAATCTCCGTCGGCTATCTGTCTGATGGTCTCATGGGCCGATCTCCCGAGAGAAAAAAGGGTACTTATATTTGATGAAATTACTCTTATGTATGTATGTATGTATTTACTTGTATGGATTGGATATGTAAAATAAGGAATTCCATGGACAGAAGAGGAACACTGAATCTTTCTAGTAGGGCTTGAGCAGCTAGGGAAAGGAGACTGGAGAGGCATCTCTAGAAACTTTGTTACTACAAGAACTCCGACCCAAGTTGCAAGCCATGCCCAAAAGTATTTTCTCCGACAGGCAACTCTCAACAAGAAGAACAGACGTTCCAGCCTGTTCGACATCGTACGTTATCCGCAACACGGATCAATCGGTCCGGTATCTGTTGAGATTTTCCTTTTTAATTCCTTTTTCTGATCACATGTCAGGTTAGAAGCAGTAGCATGCCTGGACCTCCTCCTAGTCTCACAATCCCTCGATTCGATTTGGATCGTCATCGTCGCATTCCGGTCGACGATTGGCAGCATGACTTCAGTGGTGCCAAGACAAGAACATCAAATGCAGCACAATCCATGTCTTCAAACACCACGCCTGATCTCGAGCTCACGCTTGCCGGCCCGAGGACGGCTTTAGAAGAAAACAAGTCATCCCCAACAACCCTCCTTATCGGAGTTACTAATTGACAATACTACAATAATCACTAATTACTAGTCTTTAATTAATTAATTAATTAATCATTCCTTGGTAGAATTAATCTTCCTTTCTTTCATTGTCCATGAACTCCGTTAATTACAATATCTCAAGGGCTTAAAGTCAGAAATAGCAGCAAGTGCTGCGTTTTATAAACATTGTTATTGTATTACTGATATGATAACATATTAAGGGCAGTTTGACATTGTTTTTAAAAAGTGCAGTGAAAAAATACTTTTGAAAAGTGATTTTAAAAAGTGCTTTTAGATTGTTTGATTTAAATTAGTATTGCTGTCAAAAGTGTTTTTAAGTAGATAAAATGTCTATTTTAGATATTTTTTTAAAAATATAAAAGGATTGATGATATAAACGAGGATAAATGAGTAATTTTATTCAAAAGTGCTTTTGAAAAAGCTAAAAATTAAAAATTCTAGCTTTTAAAAAATACTTTTTAAACCAAATTAAAAAGCACTTTTGACCTAAAAAACTATCTGTTCTTCATTATTTTTTGTCTCAAAATCATTTTTGACCCCAAAAGAACCTAAATAAGTGCAGCCGAACGGGCCCTAAGGCATCTTTGCTACTCCATCATCCTTCAATGGAAGGCCAAAGAATTTTGTATAATTTTCAATGTCCTTATGCCAAACATATTATATTAATGTGTAAGCTCGTGTAATCATTCGGTGGGTTCCGATTATATATGAAATTGATTCGAGTAGTTTTTTTTAACAATAAGACTAGAACACGAGACTTTGTTGGAAAATTGTGATAAATTGAAAACTTTGAGGCATATTTTTTATGAGTAAAGGTGAAGATTCGAATGATGAATTTATTAATTTATATTTTACTCCATGAGACATTTACAACGGTATCTCATATGCTCAAAACAGTTGAGTGATGAATGAGAAATTGATGCTCAAAGTAGGGTACTTGTGAACTATGTAAAGAAAATGAAAAACTCATATCCGACATTGGTAAGATAACAAACATGAGAAGTGTTTATATACATCAACCCACTTGCTAATCATTGAATAATGTGAGTTAAGATTGTGCCTTGTGTGCAGGCACAAGGGTTGCAAATTGAAGTTTACCAAACTTATTTGAGTTGGGGGCGCATTTGTACATCGTGGGCGACGTGAATGTTCGGACCAGACTAGCCTTTTATGGGCATGTAGATATTTTACCCACTACGAATATTTTGAATTAAAAAAATATTATTTGATTTCCTTAATTTCGAATATTAAATAAGATAACGTCTTGCAATTCATATTTATATATATTATATTTGATTAAAAGGTTTCAATTCTGTTATTCATATTTTGAATTTTGTTTCAGATTTTCCTTTTCTACTCTGATCGATCTTTATAATAAACTATGTATTTATTTTAATAATTTTATTATTTCTTGGATTATTACTCCTATTATTCTAACAGACTTTACTTAAAAGATATTATGCTCTTACCATTAGACCCATAGAGATTAGTACGATATGGCATTTTAATGGTTTAACTATTGTACTTAAGTGCTTACCAAATAGCTTTCATATTAATCAAGTTTATGAACTTGGAATTCAATCGAATCATCTTTAAAAGAAATTGTATTCCATGATTCAGTACGTTTGAGGTTCGAATTTAAGTCTTAACATTACAAACAACCTTTTCTCTTTTCTCGAGATATAAAATGACATCAAAATTTATTCTAGCTTTTTCATTTCCATTACATGATCTACAAGAAAATTGTGTAAATTTGTGGATTTTTTACTCTTTACAGCTGGTCCATACCCTTTCCTCTACAATATCTCTACGAATTTTACTAGGAAATGTTGAAGAGACTGCACTTTTTCATGAAAGGTACATTACAAACAGTTATTGGATTGATAACTACACAAGAAAAGACAAGGTGCATATTGTCCTATACCATGAACTTGGGACCATGCTACATGGATTGATAATTCAACCAGTTATTGGTTCCTTTGTCTTCAAGACAAAACCCTATCTTTCATCCAATTAAAAACAATGGAATTGAGACCCTGAAAAGATCTTCATAATGGACCAATGTGATTATTAAATCCAGAAAATAGTTACGGTTATTGGATCGAATGATAAGAAGTTCAATATCCTTTAAACAACATCTTAAATTTGAGAATAATACTAAGAGAATTGTCTTCTGTTTAAGGGTTCAATCCGAACTCCTTATATGCTTGGACGCAAGACAAAAATCTTGAGTTGACACTAGTGCATATGTATGGACATTATTAGATGAGATGTCTCGATAAAATCTGAGCCTATTTTTAAAAAAAAATTAAGGATAAATTACGTAAATCATCACTAAACTTTATTCTTAAACTTAATTTGGTCATTAAAATTTTAAAACGTCCAATTTACTCACTGAAGTTTAGATATTGAAGTTTTTTGTCACTCTTAAACCCCAAACAGTCATAGATGGTGGTTGTTCGGTCCCAATTTTCACCAATCACTTTGTCTCGCCCCCACTGAGTCTGATTTCGACCTCCATTTTCCCGAAAAGTGCTCCGAAGTTCACGAATCGAGCAAAAACCTTCTGTTTCTCTCTCGTCAATCTCCCTCCTCCACCATCAAATACAACCAGTTTCTCAGTATGTTGCTTCTCTCATGCCGATGATCTACAGCTCGGATCTTGGAGAAGTTCCTTCGTGCGTCGATAAATAGACGTCGTAAAAATTTAACGGAGGAGCAACAAAAACGTTTAAAATAATTAAACTTCAGTAAGTAAATTGAACGTTTTGAAACTTCAGTGACCAAAATAAGTTTGAGAGTAAAACTTAGTGATGATTTACGTAATTTACCCTAAAATTAAATAAAAAGGGTGCTATATTTTTCTGTTTGAGGACCAATTTGATCAGATGCTCATAGTAGAGGGCTTGAGGGGGTCCTTGCCCAATTTTTATTAGACTTATTTTAGCATTTGGGGTAGTCTCATGGTAATATTTGTTCATTTTTTTGCCCATTGATACACCTTACAGATAAGTTGTTCAAACTAGAGTCTTTTAAAGATAACAATATTTTCTTTTCCATTGAAACCAGTTTCAATCAACTGGACTTCATAAAGATAAGGAAATGAAGCTTGTCCACAAGCTTAAAAACTTGGACTAATATAATGATAATATACAACATTAATTACCACTTTGGAGCAGTATTGGCATTGAAATTTGCCATTTTGCTGCAGAATGGGAAACCATCGAAAGGGTCATATTAGATTGGGTGGGGGGACCTCTCTACCTGGGAATCTTACTATACAATTGCTCCCATTATGTTAATTGTAAGCATAGTGTAATAATATATTGTATAGTACAGAGGAAAAACCAAGCCAACTGAGATTCTACAGACATACATATGTAGCTTCCTTACCTCCCACTCATTTTGTCCAAAAAAATTGAAAATTCATTATGATTTCTCTTCTATCTTTGGTCCGATCTTCAGTGTTTAAATATTACCTGTGGATTCTGTTTATATTTGAAATCTAATCAACTCATGTTTTTAAATGGATATATAATTCTTGAACTTAAAATCTTATATAAACAGAATCAATCTCTTTATCACTCGATCTAATAAATATCGGTACAATCAGTACATTAAACTCATAGTGACATTTCAACAAAGAAGGACATGTTTTGAATTTTGATTACTAGCTGGCTGTAAACATCAATGGGGTGTCGTGTTCTTTGGAAGCTTTTGTTTTGGCTTCCAAGCAAACTTTTTAATTTTTAATCTTGTATAAATCCACATCCTATCCCATCTGTAATTTGTAGGATGCATCACGAATTCAATCATACCCTTTCATCTATATGTATATATCCAACCCGACCCAGGATTAATAGTGTAATTTTTCCATATATTTTTAGGGATATTCGCAATAATGCTCCCTCTATATATATTTTACAATTTAGGTCATTAAAATTGAATTTTTTTATAATTAAGTTCCTAAAATTTAATTTTTACAGTTAGATCCCTAAAATTTATTTTTTAATAGGTCATGTCGGATCGGGTTCGGGTTTAAATATATAATTTTTGAGTTGGGTCAGGTTCAAGTTTAGGGTATATATTTTTGGGTTAGCCAAAAACCTGACCCAACCCGTGCCCATCCCTAATTATCATCACTTTTATTATATATATATATATATATAAGAATTCAGCGAGTGGTTCTGGTGGAAAAGATGATGATGTTTATCCTATGATTCATATTTTTTTTTTCTAAATCCTTTGATAGGAGTAAGACACACACCTTGCAGAAAAAGTTGTTCGAACTCAAATCTCTTACGATGGCATTATTCTCTTTTCCACTGAAACCACTTATTGGGTTCAAACATGATTTTAAATTTATATTTTATGGATGAAGAAAATATGTACTGAGATTCACTACTAAAATTTCATTAGTGTTCAACTTAAATTAATTATTATTATTTATTCTTATTAAGATACTGAATTATTTTTTTGTTCACTAACGTTATATTTTTTCTATTCCGGTCACACGCAGTCAAATTTGACTATTGACTTAACGAAGATGTTGATGTGATGTGGTATAATAACTTGAAGTTGACAGGGGTTCATGTCTAGTGATGAAGGTGATATATTTTTATAGTATAATTTTATTAGAGAAGAGAATCATACAAAGCCACCATTATCAAGTGCTATTCTTAGATAGTGAATGTGATCGTCTAATGGAACAATATACATACATATCTCTTAGTGTTTACTGTTTTTTAGGGATGGACCTAGAGGGGGCTGGAGGGAGCGATCTCCTCCCCTAAAAATTTGAAATTTCTATATGAGTTAGAATTTTTTTAAAAAATTATTATGTATTTCTTATTAAAAATCTATTTTCGCCCCCTAAATTTAATGGTTCACCTCTCCTAACATAAAGTTCTGCGTCCGTCCCTACTGTTTTTTATGTGTGATATACAACGAATGAAATAGAGGTTGGTGGCGTTTGACTGCAGATTTGATCAAGAGTCATTCAATTTTTTTTTTGAGGATGACGATCAATGGTGATTCACCTATTTTGATTTGAATGGAAAGTCGATAAATGATGACAGTGATAAGAAATAAGAGCTCGGATTCGACTTTTCTCCTATGTTTAAAGTCTTTGATTTATGATATTACATTTTATAACCATTGAATTGCTTTAAATTTTGAAGTTGTTTTATATCGAAGATTAGGGGTGTGCATTCGGTTAACCGACCGAACCGAATTATCTAAAATCCCTTAACCTATTTTTTTTTTGAAAATTTTTAACCGAACTGAAAAAAGTTCAGTTAATTCGGTCGGTTTTCGAATTAATCGATTTTTGCTATAAAATTTTGGGTGAATTACACAAATGGTCACTAAACTATGCAAAAATGATCTTTTTAGTCACTAAACTTTTGGAAGTTACAAAATAATCATTAAGCTTATCGAACTATTACAAAATGTTCATTGAATCATTGCACGTTATAAATTATTGATAAATTTTGAAAAGTTTAATAATCATTTTGAAATGATTCAATAAATTTAATGATCATTTTGTACTAATTTGATAAAGTTTAATGACTATTTTATAATATATCAAAAAATTTAATAATCATTTTATAACTTTTAAAAGTCCAGTGACCAAAAATAAATATATGTAATATATACAATATCTAATATATAATAATTTTGGTTAATTAACTTATTTCGAATCGAATTAACCAAAAATTGAATTTTTAAAAAAAACTCTTAACCGTTGACTGATTAACACCCAAAAACGAATTAAAAATTTTGGGCGATTAACACCCAGCACACCATGTGGCTCTTCCCATGCAATTAAACACTCAAGTTTTATTTTTTGGTGTAATTTTTTTTGGATAAATCTTAATTTTAATCTTAATTTTACCTAGAGGGGAGGGAAGGGGAAAGGAAAGACTTTAGGGGAAGGAAGGGGGTGCTCTTGGTGTGTCTAAAATCCATGACCTAAGGGGAATGATGGAACAAAAATGAGCAACTTGGCCAATCGACTATGTGCTTGCTCATTTTTTTGTGTAATTAATTACCTAATATTTTTTAAAATTACATGTTTATATTTAGGATTTTAACATCTGTTTTTGAATCTGTAACATGTATTATTCTTTTAATTAAGTAGCATTAAAATTATAATTATAAATCAATCAAAATTAAACGTGTGTAATTAAAAATGTTGTATAACTAAATGCACTAAAAATAAGTGCATAAGTAATTGAAAAAAGGGTACTTAGTTGCATTAAAAAATTAAATACCTAATTATACACAAATATAAAAAATATACCAAATATTATATTTATCCTAAATAAAATAACTATTTGTCCTTGTCAATAAATAAGTTATAAACCCAGCTTGCTCGCTAATTACACCAGTATATTAAAAAATAAACTTGTAGAGATTGACATTTGCATCATAGATTCGCTCTTAAACACTCATATTCGAATCTGAATAATTCATAATAAATATGTCCGAGTTAAAATAAATCACATATGTTATATGTTTAACTCCTCCACAATTTTTTATGTCTCTCAACCGGAGTCTTCCTTATAATTTGAACTGATAGTATAGTATATGATCAAATAACTTAGTTTTGATTAATAACTTAGTCTTTTAGTAACTTCATTTCTTTTCGTAATCAGACAGCCAACGGAATTGGGATGCATTAAACAAAGTTTATAACACCTACAAGATGCTATAGTTAGGAAATTAGGATCAAACATTTGAAGGACCAAATTGTGTAATTTTAAAATAGTAGGGTTTTAATAAATATTTGAACCCAAAGATTTTAGATCTAATATTTAAGAAAAAAACCGGAAGTTTACTTAACAGTAACACTAAACAAATTACAAACAAGAGTAATCACCTTTAAACTATTAAAAACTAAATTATAAAAAGGATCACTACAAAAAAATGTACATATACCGACGGACGAAAGTCGCCGGTATATACAATATATACCGACGAAAAATAAAACTGTCGGTAAAAGATATGATTTTCGGATACAATATGCATCACATGTATACCGACGAAATACAAGAAACGGTCGGTATAGAGTTACTCTACCGACGAACTATAATAATGATTGGTATAGTTAAATCATATACCGATGGTGTGTTCTGTCTGCCGGTATAGGTATAGTTTTTACCGACGGTATATAAGCATCCTTTGTTAGTAGACCAATCAGTGGATCGTTGTTTGAATAATTTATTAGCTATCAATATTTTTTATTTATTAATATTAATTAGATTATGAAAGTTAATTTTTTAATATCATTGTTGAGCATATATGAAAGATGTACACATTAATTTTTTACTTCTGAAATTATATTTTTAATATATGTTTAATACTTATTAAATTTAGATGTACATATTATTAATTATTAAATTTAGATGTATATTTTAATTTCTTATTTATGAAATTATATTTTTAATATAATTTTATTAATTATTAAATTTATATTTATTTATTAATTTATATATTAATTTCTTATTTATAAAATTATTTTTTAAAATTTTATTACTTATTCAAATTTATTTTATCTAGAATTTTTTTTTATAATTATCAAGGACAAAATAGTCTTTACAAGTCTTTTATCCAAACTAGGGGTGAGCATTCGATCGAATCGAGTAGAGTCAAAAATTTCAAGTTTTTCGAGTTGGCGCGTCATATTTTACAATTCAAATTTTAATTGAAATTGTTTCAATTCGAGTAGAATCGAGTTTTTGAATTTTCGAGTTCCTGTACAAATTTAATTGCAATTACTTATCATGTTATAGTATAGTTTGATTCCAATTTAAACAACTTTCTCTAATCATATAAGTTATGCATATATATTTCTTCATATTTTTTCACACGTGACATATATTTCTTCATATTTTTTATATCGGTATACATATATCAGGAAAAATTGATAGACTTAACTCAAACTTAAAAATCAATCCACTAATTATTAAAAATTGTGAGTTATTCGAATTTCTATTGTACAACTCAAACTTTATTTGAATTTTTTTAGTCGAGTCGAGTCAAGACGATTCGAGTTTTTTCGCCTCGAGTTGAGCTACTCATCTTTGCTCTCTCATTTCCCTTAGGTGCTCATCGTTTTTCTCTTATTTTCTTTAGGTTATGGGTTCTTGACTCACCGGGAGTATTCTTTCTTTTCCTTATAGTCTCTCTTTTCCCCTTCTCTTTAGATAAGATTAAAATTAAAATTAGACTTTGTCAAAAAAAATTCAAAAAGAAAATGATGAAATGACCCATGAAATTGAAAAAAATAAATAAATTTGGCATTGTGATGAAACGTCCTATCAAACCGTTAATTTTCATTGTTATCGTATATGTATATACGTGGGAGAAAGCTGCACGTGTTCTTTTCAAGCATATGACAATCACGTGGCGGAATCTGGTATGATCTAATGGCATTGTCGAATTACTTTTCTTAATAAATTGATAAAAACATACACATTTCACAAACAAATTCTTCAAACTCTAGTCTTCTAATATTAAATTTTTTCACCGAGACTATTCCGAGGATTCATAAGCCGGTTATTCTTAATAATAAGGATCTTGTTACAAGGGTATCGGTGCACTCAGCTGCTTCGGCCAATAAATCCTTATGCGACTTGAGTAGCGAAGAACATCGAGTGACCAAACATAACACGAAGTTTCCAAATTTTAAAGATTTGGAAAACGTTTCAGCCATTTGCCTAACATGGTACACAAGACGGTCAACAGAATCCTGAGTCAAGTAAACATTATGGTTTAAGATGTTGTGCAGGAGGCTAAACAATGAATCCGTCCATACCAGTTCGTTCGAGACGAGAAATTCGTGACACGGAAGTAAGATGAATCTCCTCTCCTCCTCTCCTCGGCAAAGAAGCGTCTGGCAGAAGGCAGAAACGTGAGCCGGGTGCAGACATTCCTTCACAATCCTAGTAATCACGTCACAGATTGGGTTGTTGATACCCTCTTTTCGCAGTACGAGCGGAAACAGTAATCCGTGTACTGCAGCCCTCTGATGAAGCTTGCAGTACTCGATCGTCGAAGTCAGTAGCAGACGAGAAGCTGGCTCTGCTAGAACCAAAAGCTTGGGAAGCACAATGGAGCAGAGAACCTGACTTGGCCAAGCGAGCTCGTCTTTGTCCCCACTCGAAAGATGAGAAATTATCACCGAAGCAGTCTCGTCCTCGGCTTTCCAAGGCTCAATCAAACTCAAAACCTGAAAAGAATTCACTCTTTTATCCAAGCAAAGTTGGCGAATTTCATTCGCTAAAGCTACAGCTTTGAAACTAGACTCAAAATTTATAACCCTGTCTCTCAAACTAATAGCCATAGTTTCAATTTCAGGTTCTAATAGCACATTCGAAACCCGACCGACCTCCATCTCGACAACAACTTCTTTCATACCGTCGTCTCCATTTTCTTCAACTTGACTGAACAAACTCTGATCATTTTCCAAACTATCATAAAAAAACTTCGGACCAAAATCAGCTGGAGATAAAGGAAGCCAATAGTGAAGCGGATCATTAGCTGCAGTCATGTCCTTAAGCCAATCCGGTATGGACTCGAACTCTTCGACTAATTCTTCACCGGAGTCCAGACCAAAGCCAGAAATCCATTCATTAATATGGTTTGGTTCAGACATTCTATCGAGCAGATTCCGTGCAGCTTTCTTGACCCAAAAATCAAGCACTTGATTTTCACTCAACAAATTACGTGCCAGCTTAGATAATTCCTTCGCATTAAACCTCTTATTCTCCAAAGCAAGAAACGACAATATTCTCGACTGAACCATACCTGGTAGCGTCTCTATAAACATAACCCTTAAGCAAAATAACAATATATCAACTCATCAATCACCAAACAATTAAAATAACAGAGCAAAAGAAGCATCTTTATTGCTTAAAATTTCTGGGTTTACCTTTTTGATGTGGTAGGTGGAGAAAAAGATGAGTCTTTGAGAATGGGGTTGCAGGGTTTGGTAAGCAAAGAGAGGAAAGAGCTTGTCGTGATTGGAGTTATTGTTGACGATGACGATGTAGTCGCATTGAAACTTTGCTGTAACCAAAGAGATGCTTCGGTTTCAGGTGTTGGGCTATTCATGAAAATGTCGAACAACGGAACCCATTGCTCCATTTTTCCTTTCCCCCTGACTTCCTTTGTTTTTTCGGATGTAAAATCCAACGGGGAAACGCGAAAAATTGATAGATAGATAGAATTGATGGAATGTTGAAACTTGGTTCAGTTAATAATTAAATAGAATTATTTAAAGCTGAATTAATTAAAATTTTAATGGTTGACCGAATCAATTTTTTTTAATTATTAATTGAATTAAATTTGATCTATTTTTGAATTAATCAAAAATTTTCAATAAACATTTAGTTTTATCCAAAATAGCAACTTAAGTAGCAATAAATTGAAACTGATTTTTTTGTTATATAATTTTTATTTGAAAATTCGATCCATTCTACAAACAATCGCGGTAAATAATCATCTCAACAAAGAACAGAGCTACTTTCAATCCCAAGCACAGACATAAATCAGCAATAACAATATAACTCCACCTTCCTTATACCAAAAGTTTCCTATGCAGCCAAATCGATCCAACCCTCGTAACATGTATAAACACACAACTAGAAAACCACCACCTTAAGCACCAACAAAAAATACCACAAAGCTTTGAAGACGTCTTGTCTTTTCATTCCTATCATTCTAAGTAACCAACAAAAAAATTACCAGCAAATACCAATTGCTAACATTCAAAGTACGCCTTCAACAGCATTCCCCCGCCTCAGAATTTCAGGTGAGAAGCTACCTTCCAACAATCCAATCTCAATTCGCAGACACCCCAACCGACAAAAGACCACAACACAGGACACCAACCCTACTAATTCAAAAACACAACCACTAAATAAGAGCTTTGTTACGGTTTACATCTTCCATAGCTAAGATCTATTGCAAACATCAACCGACATACTCACCCTGCATCAATAAAAAGCACATGACCAACATCCAAATTCTCAAGACAAAGATCAACAATATGAGATAAAAAATTCACCAACAAAAAACATTAGATAGCAACACTGTGCCTTTAGCTCAACAAGACCCTTAGCTAAAAGCACTTCAGCTAATTACAAATAGCAGCAAAATTCCAAGCCACTACACCAATCAATACGGCAACCAATTTCGACAACCTCGAGCAACCAAGAGCGATCTATAAAAACCACATAGCAACAACAAACCAGCTCCAAATCTGCATAGTTACAAGGAACCAAAACATGCCGAGGCCAGAAGAAAACCCAAAAACACATGCATCAATGAAGTAGTTAAAACCCATAGAGCCATAGCCCGAATCCACACAGCCCCACTTTACACGTCAATTCCTCACGACGATAAGTACCCCACCACAGAACAAGTACTCTTCAACACTACTTATGGAAGACATAAAAACATACCAACAGAAAAAAGGAGCATACACGTTGAGCACAAAGAAACACATGTTATCGGAAAATCACAACTCTTTCCCGCCACAAAACAACAGGAGGTAACACAATCTTCCACAAGAAATGATTTATCCCAAATAGTAATCTCCTGAATAACATCTAATAATGATACTTAACACAATCTTTATTTATGACAGGATTAAAATTTGGAGGTTACATATATATAATGGGTCGAATAAGAATGAAAAAGAATGCTGCAAAGCTAAGAATTTCTACTTAGTATTCTTTTGCTGAGAAAAATGCCAATATACAAGAATACTATTAAGATAAGCTGAAAACGAGAGTCAACCAGACGTGCAATGTACATGGAAATGCACACATGGAGACACATGCTTTCTAACAGTGGCTTGTTTAGGTTGACACGGCTGGCTTATCTATTGGAGCAGATACAGATTCAAGGTTCAGGTCTTCAACTCCCTAGACGGACCAATGCTGCAGTGCGGTTGTCTATGTGTTTCGATGGCATCCTTTATTTTTTGAAACTGCAGATGATAAGGAAAAGAGGCAAATTACTTTACATTGAATATTCTCTGTAAGTGATACAGTTTCATAAGAAAATTGATCATCTATACATGCAAATTTAGAAGCCTAAAAATGATTGAAGAAGAGTTTTCTGGCATGAAACTCCGTACAGTTGTCCTTCCACCTCGTATATTTCTCATACCATTTTCTTAACAAAAGGACCACCACTGGGAAAAGGACAAAATGTATCATTGTTCTAATATGCAATTCAAGCAAGTTAGAACCAGAATTCAATGCCTCAACCTCTACTTCAAGGGGAGTGCTTTGATGCTGAGCAAAAAATAGAAAACTCCAATGATTATTCTATAACTAATTTTGTTCTTTATCAATTTCCTAGCAGCCAAATGGAGAACAATTAACTAACAGGATCAGATTATGTCTTAACAAGGGCAAGGACGACTACGGGATCAGAGGGGATAAAATACACACCTTGGCTAGTGAACATGAAAATGATTCCAGTTGTCCATGTGCTCCACGGTAGAAGTGAAAATACGGAAGCACCTTCACATTCAAACTTTTACACATAGGCTTATTCTCATCAAAATTGACTTTTAGGAACATAATTTCAGGGTTTTCTCGGGCTGCCCTGCAGAGCTGCCAAATTCATTATACAGCAAACATCAGAAGAAAAAAAACTCACCATACAGCATCAACTATTTCAAAAAGTGGTAACACCAAATGGTTCAGACATTAATTACTTAAAGAGCACAGCTATTAGCCTGATTCGAGAAACTGCCATTGGATGCAATCTTCAGTGGATTTAAGCAATGGACTAATAAACTTTTTTTTTTTTCTGTAAAACAAGATGAGTTGGCAGTCCAGCAACATTTTGCTTATGTAGTTATTTTCAGTAAGCTTTCTGGATGCATATTTTTGTTTCTTAAAGAAAGACCCTGTGCCAATATTTCCCGATATAGGAGGGCCCTCAAGTCAAAGTAGAACTAAAGCATCCATCACAGCTTATGGACCACTCTAACAAATGTCAAATTTTATATAAATTGCCAAGACCAAGTAAAACTCAGTATAAACCAAGATAGACTCGGTAGTTCGCAGTTATTGGATCATATATTGTGGTCATTATTTATCTTTCATCATTAAAATACTAATAACAATATATTTCTTCAAGAGATACTTCAAGGCTCTCCGATGCAGAAATCATCTAGAGTTCATAAAGAGCATAATTTCGCCAACGCCAAAAGTTGATTTGATCTTTTGAAGTGTTAGAAAACATGAACGAGTGGTCAAGAAAGGTATGAATTACCTTGGGAAATGGAGCTCTGCAAGAAGCACACCAAGTTCCATAAAATTCAACAATAACTAATCTATCTTTAGCTTCACTTAATGCACTCAAAAACTCGAGTAGAGTGAATGTCGATCATATTTGGTCCAGCATTCTTTTCCCACCATTTCGGCTGGTTTGTTTCAGTAACGGCCGCATGAACCTGCAGTAAAAAAACTTGGTTAATGGTTCTCTATCTCATGCATAGGAAACTAATCAATAGTTCCTCCAAATAGTATTGAGAAATCCAGTAAAGTCCAGTGCCGGAAAACGTTTCACATGTAAATATGTAATTAACAGTAAGACTGACTCAACAGGTGATAAGTTAACACTATCAGCCTGTAGCGATGTCCCCTTTTCGCTAAAAAAGTAAATTTTCGAGGTATTTGTGATTTTTCGGATATAAAAATATTTATCCGTTGGGGTTTTGAAAAAAACGCGTTATATTAGAAATTGGAGTCGCCACCGGCCACTTAGGTAGGCCGGACACCATAAAACCAGAGATTCAAAAACTAAAACCAGAGATTCAAAAACTTTGAGTTCGGGAGTCGGTTAGGGATGGGGAAGGATTAGCACCCCACACCGCCCAAAATTGGTACTTTAATAATTACCGCTTTATTAATGTTAGATTTTCCGAATTAAAGTGACGATTAGTTTAAAATTCGGTTATAATTGCGAATAAATTTTAAAGGCCCCGTTATCCGAGAGTAAACGCCCAACCACTATCACTACTACGACGATCATCGCCCCGTTTACGCTCGGATAAAAGGGCACCGCATTGACAATTTATATATCTGTTATACAACCTAAAACATGGCGAATATAAATACAATGCGATAAAATATAAATAAATACTAACATAAGAAAATACTAATCTAACATAAATAAAATACTAATCTAAAACATACATACATAAATATTAATCTAACTCATAAATAAAAACATATCTAGCATAAATAAAATAGTAACATTCATAAATATTAATCTAACACATAAATAAAAAACAAATTCAACATAAATAAAATACTATTCTAAAACATACATATATAAATATTAATCTAACTCATAAATAAAAACATATCTAACATAAATAAAATACTAACATTCATAAATATTAATTTAAAACACAAATAAATATTATTCTAACACATAAATAAAAATGAATCTAACATAAATAAAATATTAATATAAAACACAAATTTAAAACATATTAAATACTAATCTAAAACATAAACATACAAACTAAAAAAAATAAGACTACAATTTTAAAATAACTAATACTTCATTAAATTATAAAAATTACAACACTAATAAAAAGGGAAGAAAATATACCTAATTAGGAGCTCGAATGACGAACTCCGACTGAACCCCACCGAGATCTACCGCGACCCCTCCAAAAATATTAACTAGATCGGATTCAAAATAGGACCCCGATCGAACCGGTTAGGACTGAGATCACTGCCCCCGGTCCTTGGCTACCGAGAGCATAGCTCTCTTTTGGCAGCCACTGCCGATTGCTTCCCATCTAATTGCCCCCCCCCCCATGCCACACAAATTGGGGGTGACGTGGTCATCCCACAGCCACACAAATTTCTTTCATTTTTTTAATTTCACTTTTTTTATTATATTTTTTTTTTATTTTTTTATTTTTTATTAATTTTATATTAATAATAATATTATTAAAATAATATTAATAACACTAAAACTCGGTAAAAAAATGAGTGATTATACAGCCATAAATAACAAGTAGCCAGAATTGCAGGAGAAGATTTCATACTTAATCAATAGTTTTAACATGTTTCAACCTCATGCAATTCATAATAACACGAAATAAGTGAGAAAGTTATTAGCCATAAATCATAAGAAGTCCCACATGAAGCTGCCTGAGAAAAAGGTCTGAGAGACTCGGAGATTTCAGCAGGGAATGTTGGAACAAGAGGTGTAGTTTATTGTCAGCAATTCAACATCCTTAATCCCAAAATGGTAGATAGTGAATACCGATTCGCACTACCAAGTTAATGTGCCAGAAAATATCACCATCCAATATCACGTGGGAATATGATGAATGAATTTAGAAAATTTCCCACCAAATGGTCCACAAAAACCTGGTGTATAGGCATCAGTAAACTGATAGATCTTAAGGCATGTAAAAAGGCACAGATGATAAAACTGGTAACCTAGAGGAGGGAGTTCAAAAAATTGACAGAAATTGTGTTCGAAGTATATGTCGGCGCGACGGTTTTGTACAATAATATGACACTGCAAATCTTGTAGACAGACAAAAGTCTGTCTTGATCCAGTACAGAAAGGATTCAAACAAATCATTGTAACTAGTAAGAAAGTGAAGGGACTTTGTACACAATCCCTAAGATGAAAATAGCAGCTGCTGTAGAATAGAACAAGCTCCAAAATTCTGACCAATAGATTCAAAACAAAAGGTCCTCATACTAAAAATCCATCATTCTCCTAAATTTCATATAAAAAGTGCACAAACAAACAAATGGGTACTCATAATTTAATAGATTTGTTGACAGTTAGGATCTAGGTGGTTTAGTAGTTTATTTTCTGTTAGATTAGTTATCCTAGCTGGCCCTTTCTTTAAGTCTTTTCTTTACTAATATAAATAATTAAACTTATTGTATTATTTTTTACTCGATTAATAAAGCTTACTTTTCTTTGTTTTTCCTTCGTTAAACGATTCCAGTTCCCAAATATCAGATATACACAATCCCTAAAACCGATTCTTCCACTTCTTAATTCTCTCTTCAATTTCAGATTTCTTTAATCGAAATCGTGAATTTATCATGGTATCAGATGATTCTTCGAATTTCCGTTTTGAATCAACCCGATTCTACAAGAACGATAATCCTTCTGATGAATATTATATTCATCCAAATGAAAATCCCGCGTTAGTTCTCACTTCCTCACTGTTGAACGGAGGGAACTACCATGGCTGGGCACGATCGATGCGGATGTCTTTGATCTCCAAGAACAAATTTTCCTTTGTGGACGGTTCGATTAAAGAACCCAAGAAGGAAGATCCCCGCTATTCGGCTTGGGTCAGATGCAACAATCTGGTTTTGTCTTGGTTGCAGCGTGCGTTGAACCAGGAGATTGGGCAAAGTGTGATTTGGATCGATCGAGCTTATGAACTATGGCAAGATTTGTTTGACCGGTTCAATCAAGGTGACCTGGTTCGTATTTCTGATTTGCTCCAGGAATTTTACTCATCGCAGCAAGGTAATCTTTCAATCACGGCCTATCATACGCATCTAAAAGTTTTGTGGGGTGAAATTTGTAATCTTAGACAGTTAAATAATTGTGATTGTTCTGCCTCTAGGTATAGGAAAGAGGATTTCTTTCTTTGTTTTCTTAGAGGGCTCAATGAAAATTATTCAGTGCCCAAGTCTCAGATTCTCATGACAAAGCCTTTACCCTCTATTAATGAAGTGTTTGTTATTGTCATCCAACATGAACGATCTGTTAGTCCTGTTATTACTGATTCCAATGTTTTGTTGGCTGATAGGGGTAACACTTCTAGGATAGAAAATAAGAATTTCAGTAGTAAAAGGTTCTTTAATAGTAATGGTTCTAAACGATCCATGTTTATCTTTTGTGGGTTATATGGGCATACTGTGGACAAGTGCTATAAGAAGCACGGTTTTCCTCCTGGTTACAAGAGTAGGAATCAGAATAATAGGGCTAATCTAGTAGGATCTGCTTCTGGTGATGGTTTGCCTGATAATATTGTTTCTCTCGACAATTCTAGTCCTGTAATGTTTACTAAAGATCAGTATGAGAGTATCTTGACATTATTACAAGAAAGGAACAATTCTGGTCCTTCTAAGCTCTCTACTACGAAATGCAAAGTCAATGCCTTATCCTCTATTTTTGATGCTCCAGTTGAGGAAACATGTATGATTTTTAATTGTTCTTCAAACAATTCGAAAGTCCCTTGGATTTTAGATTCAGGAGCTACTGATCATATAGCTACTTCATTACAATTTTTGTTTCTTGCTATCTTGTACACAATAAATATGTTAAATTGACTAATAATGAAGTTGTAAAAGTTACTCATGTTGGTACTGTTCGTATATCAGATTCATTAGTTTTACATAATGTTTTTTATATTCTTTATTTTAGTTTCAACTTAATTTTAGTATCTCAATTAACAAAAGATAACTCCTTGTACCTTATTTTCCCTATGTTTTATGTTATTTATAGGACCTCAATGCTTCGAAGATGATTGGTTTATCTAAGGCCTTCAATGGTCTTTATGAGCTAGAGGTTTCTTCTTCCAACAAAGCTGTTATTTCTAGTTCTTTTAATACTTCTGTTAATAAGACTTTTGTTCAAACTTCTTCTAGTCATAATTCTTTTGTTAACAATACTTCTAGTTTGTGGCATGCTCGTTTAGGACATCCTTCTAAACAAAGGATGAGATTCTTTTGTCAAATAAATAAAGATATTCCTTTTACTCATATAGCTGATTGTGATATTTGCCATCTTGCTAAACAAAAACGTTTACCTTTTCCTGTGATCAAATCCATTTCTGCATCTGTTTTTGATATTGTTCATATGGATGTTTGGGGTCCTTTTCCCATTAAAAGCTTGTATGGTCACACTTATTTTTTAACTATAGTAGATGACAAAAGTAGGTTTGTTTGGATTTATCCTATGAAGTTTAAATTTGAAGTAAGAGACTTAATTTCTCAGTTTTATACTTTAATTGAAACTCGGTTTACAAAGAGAATAAAATGTATTAGAACTGATAATGCAAAGGAATTTGAAATGGTGGACTTTTTTAAGACAAAAGGCATTGTTCATCAGAATTCTTGTGTGCATACACCTCAACAGAACATTATTGTTGAAAGGAAACACCAACATTTGCTTGTTGTTGCTAGAACTTTAAGATTTCAGTCAAATTTGCCTTTAAAATTTTGGATGGACTGTATTTTACATGCTGCTTACCTAATAAATCTTACTCCTACACCTGTTTTACTTCATAAAACACCTTTTGAGGTTTTATTTCAGGAAAAACCAAAACTCACACATTTAAGAGTTTTTGGTTGTCTAGCATATGCATCTATTTTGCCAAAGCCTCAAACAAAAATGGATCCTAGGGCTAAAAAATGTGTTTTCCTAGGATATCCTAGGAATATTAAAGGATATAGATTATTTGATATTGAAAATCAGAATGTTTTTGTATCACGAGATGTTATTTTTTCTGAGAAGTGTTTTCCTTTTAATAATTCTGACCATTCAAGTATTGTTTTACCTCATTCTAATGAAGGCACCTTACTAGATGATTTCATTCCTTATTCTAATAAAAATTCAGAAACAGTAGCTGGTTCTGATTCTATGTTTTCTCATGAGACTCATGTTTCTGCAAACGATCAGTCTTTAAGTGCTAATGTTCCTTTAGAAGCTAGTAGTTCTCAGCACTCTTCTTCGGATCCTATTCCTCCTATACAGTCTCAGCAACCTTCAAGAGTTCGGACTTCTAGACAAGTTCAATTACCATAGAAGTTTAAGGACTTTCGAGTCACTTTGCCAAAATCTAACACATCAAGGACCTCACCTCATACAATTGCCAGAAGCTATCTTATGATCATTTTTCTGCTTCTTATCAAAGTTATATTAATGATGCTGCAATTTTGTCTGAACCTAAAAATTATAAGCAAGCAATTTTACATGACTGTTGGAAACAGGCTATGAGCGAGGAAATAAAGGCTTTAGAAACTAATAATACTTGGGAATTAGTCCCTCTTCCACCTTGTAAACAAGCTATAGGTTGTAGATGGGTTTATAAGACTAAGTTAAAATCTGATGGGAGTTTAAAGAGGTATAAGGCTAGGTTAGTTGCCAAGGGATATACTCAACAACATGGGGTAGATTTTATGAATACCTTTAGTCCTGTTGCTAAAATAACTACCATTAGGTCTATCTTAGCTATAGATGCTGCAAAAGTTTGGAAGTTGCAACAATTAGATGTTAATAATGCTTTCTTACATGGTTTTTTGCATGAAGAGGTTTACATGGAACCACCTCATGGTTTTTCTACTACTCCTGGTTTAGTTTGTAAACTTAACAAAAGTCTTTATGGTTTAAAACAAGCTAGCAGACAATGGAATGAACGCTTAACTATTGCTTTACTTGAAAGAGGTTTTCAACAAGCTTCTTCAGATATTTCTCTCTTTGTGAAAGGTTCTGAAAATAGTTTTATTGTATTAGCTATATATGTAGATGATATAATTTTGGTCAGTCCTACTATGAATCCTATTAATGACATCAAAAAATATTTGCATGATGCTTTTAAAATTAAAGATTTAGGGGATTTGAAATTCTTTCTTGGTCTTGAAGTAGCTCGGCCTAGTAAAAGAATTTATTTGTGTCAAAGAAAATATACCCTTGAATTGTTAGAAGAAACTGGTTTCACAGATTCTAAACATGTGCCTACCCATATTCTGGCTAAAGTTAAATTTTCCAAGAATAGTGGTACCCCCATTTCTGATATAACTTCTTATAGAAGATTGATAGGTAAGTTGTATCTTACTAATACAAGACCTGACATTTCTTATGCTGTTCAACAGTTGTCTCAATTTTTGGCTGCCCCTACTGATGAACATTTGATTGCTGTTCATAGGATCCTAAGATACCTTAAAAGGTCCCTTGGTCAAGGACTATTTTTTCCTTCTAATAATGTTATTAAGATCAATGCTTTTTCAGATTCCGACTGGGCATCTTGCCCAGATTCAAGGAAATTTGTCACAGGTTTTTGTGTATTTTTAGGTTCTGCACTTGTTTCCTGGAAATCTAAGAAAGAACAGACCATTTCTCGATCTTCGAGTGAGGCAGAATATCGTGCTCTTGCAATTGTTACTTGTGAAGTTCAATGGCTTAATTATCTTCTTTCTGACTTAAAATTGAAATTTTTTCTGTAAATCTTTTCTGTGACAATTTGTCTGCTATCAAAATTGCAGAAAATCCCATTTTTCATGAGCGAACGAAGCACATATAAAGATTGATTGTCATTTAGTTCGTGAGAAGATTCAACAAGGGGTTTCAACACTGCTTCTAGTTTTTACTCAGAATCAAACTGAAGATTGTTTCACAAAAGCCTTGCACACTTCGGCTTTTTTGGACTCCAAGGCCAAGTTGGGCATTCAAGATTTATATGCGCCAACTTGAGGGGGCTAATAGATTTGTTGGCAGCTAGGATCTAGGTGGTTTAGTAGTTTATTTTCTATTAGATTAGTTATCTTAGCTGGCCCTTTCTTTAAGTCTTTTCTTTACTAATATAAATAATTAAATTTATTGTATTATTTTTTACTCAATTAATAAAGCTTACTTTTCTTTGTTTTTCTTTTGTTAAACCGTTTCACTTTCCAAATATCAGATATATACAATCCCTAAAACCGATTCTTCCACTTCTTAATTCTCTCTTCAATTTCAGATTTCTTCAATCGAAATCGTGAATTTATCATAATTTGACTCAAGAATGGAAATAAAACAAGAAACCCCAGAACAAAAAAGCAAACCCCTTTACCTTAAAAGGCAGCAATTGCTTTCTGGGAATCGAAGAAAGGCGTGAAACACCAACAACAGAAGAAGATAAAGAAGAGATTTTCTTGTCTGAACTAAAATTGGGTGGAAAACCCAGTTGTCGAGAGTTCAAGGTGGAAGCAAAGGAACTAAGCAACTAAACTGCAGAGTTAAACGATGATGTTGATAATATACTAACATCAGCCAATTAATCTAAAGAGATTTCTTGAGAAAGCAGGGAGAGACCAAAAGGGGAGAAAGATTTGATATACTTTATAATATTTTCAGGTTGATTTGAGTCATTTGACTTATAAACTAAATGAAACTGTTGGTGTGATTTATTTATGGGGGTTGAAAATTTGAGTGGAGACTGAGAAAGAGAGGTCAAACCGTGAAACGAGAAAAGTCAAACAGAAAGACAGCCTTCCTATATGTTGGTTAGTTAATGTGAAAGACGGTGAATTTCGAACCAAAGAACGTGTTTTTAGGAAAAGACATTGAGATTAGGCTAAAAGTATTTATTTTATTAACAAAATTGCATTAGAAAAGAACAAACAAAAAGATATGAACTTTACTTCATTCTACATCATTAGAAGCTAATTTCCGAGCTGAAAAAAGAATGATTCGAAAATAACACTTGTTAAGAACGCGTGGAACAGTGCCTTTTCCAAGGGATGGTTCTGGAAAGTTTCAAGCTTTGTGTGGCCAGAATTCATTGTACAATTCATTGATATTTTTCCTTTGTTATAAAACTTTAGATCTTAGAAATAGTAATATGAATTTCAGAGGACATGATGCAGTAAATGAAAAATTGCAGCCAAGGAACTAAAGGAGATACAAATTTTCTTTTCGAAAAGTAAAATTTATTGACAGCGTTGAAGTAGAAGTTCAGTCCTTACAAATTACAAACATCTGCTATTCAACAATATCAGCTGGTCCAGATTTCACTAATATCCTTCTTCGGCAGAGTCTCGACATATTCGTATTCCCAATTGTCATCCGGTCCACTTCTCCTCCGTACTTCAGCAGCTAAGAACACTCTGAACATGCTTAGGAGATAAAATTACTGACTAGGCAATAGAACAGACTCGGGAAATGCCGAAGAACCGTTATTGGGAGCACCCTCTAGCTTGAGAATTGAAGTTACCAAGTTATATATCTGAACATTCTCGAAAGACGGCACCTTCTTCCCCCTTGCAAATCGAGGACCATGACCGATAAAAATGGTCCTCATTGAGAAAAATGCATTGTCATACCCATGATCTCCTCCACACTCTTGTTGCTTAGTCCTTTTCTGTTCTACCTTAAAACTCTCCTCAACCAGCCCTATTATGGGAGGAATACAGTCACTTGCCGCATAATGCAGTCGACTAGGTAGCTCCTCCTTAAGATAAACCTTCAAATACTTCCCATTCTCAACTTTCCCAGATTCCAATCCTTCATTCATCTTTGCAACAACATCCGACGGTGCATAGCTGGGAGGTGGACGAATTGAAAGTACCGGACTATAATCCCAAACCCAATCCACAGGAATTTCAATCCAAGGGGCTAAATCATCAAGGAAGATCAGTTTTTTATCACATGTACCAACCATTCCATGGTCTCCAACCATAATTATGGTAACATCCTCAAAAACCCCTCTTCTTTCTAAACCAACAATCAACCTCCCAATCAAACTATCAATTCTAGCAACAGCAGCAGTGATTTCAGGACCATCAGGTCCAAACTGGTGACCCTGATGATCAGGGTCCTCAAAATACAATGTCATAAACACAGGAACCTCACTGTTAGGCAAATCAAAGTAGCTCAAAACAGTATCAACTCTATCCTCAAAAGGAACAGACTCATTATATAACATACAAAACTTTTTAGGGCAATCCCAAGAACCCTTTTTTACCTGACTTCCGGGCCAAAAATAGGTAGCAGCCTTTAAACCATGATTGGCCACAGTCTCCCAAAGTGGTTCACCTAGCCACCACTTAGGTTCAAGACTTGACATAGTGAAAACCTCACCAGTTTTAGGGTCCACAAAACCATTGTTTATAATACCATGATAAGCAGGATAAAGGCCAGTAACAATGGAGTAATGATTAGGGAAAGTAAGAGTAGGGAAAACAGGAATCAAACCCAACACAGCTTCAGTCCCATTGGCAATCAAACGGTGGATGTTTGGTGATGGGGTCTTGAATTGGTACCCGAATCGAAACCCATCAGAGGAAATCAAAATGACCACAGGCTTTTCCAGTTTCTTTAAAGGTGGAGAAACTGTTGCTGAAAAGGAAGACGAAATGCAGGTGAAGAAGACGATGAAGATGATGATGGTGCTGAGCTTTGAATGGCTTGTGGGGTCTTCTTCTTGAGTTGGAATTGGAATCGGCTTTGTTTTACTCAATGAATCAGTTCCCATAATTTCCTTCTTCTCCCTTCTCCACAGTTTCTATGAAATCAAATCCTTGGTGGATCAAGAACACTTGGTAGAATGTTTATAATTAGTACATTGTAAAAAGTAGAATTAGAATACAAATGAGCAAGGTGAACAAGAAAGTCTTTGCTCATGATAGTGAAGTGCACCAATGGAGTCCGACAGCTCACGTGTGTGGCATTGATGTATTATCCTATAATTTAATACATTAGAGTCAGTTATAATTTTAGTAACAAACATGTTTAAATCAAAAATATAATAAACATGTCACTTTTTTTTAAAGAAAGTAATAATTCAATCACTCAATTATAAATTTAAGAACAAATATGTCACTCAATTATAAATTTGTAACAAACAAGTCACTATATCATTAAATTTAATACAAGGGCTTGGTATAATAATAATTTTAGTTCCCGAAACTTGTATATTATATTAATTTGGTCATAATTCGAAATAATTCAATAAACTTAAGCCTTCGCATTTAAAAAATCCATTAGTGAAAATTATTGTGTCTACTAACAGGTGGCGTTAAAGTCATAATGAACTTATTCCATTAGTCTGTCAACTATCGAGTAGTGGAGTGATTGTGTTTGTCAAGCTATCATATTTGTTGATTATTATACTGAAGGACAATAACATGGAACATGGTAAATGGTCGGAGGGTGTGTCGGTGCAGTGTCGAAAATTTCAAATATGAAGGATTAAAATTATTGAATTATTTCAAATTAGGACTTAATTTATAGAATACATAAGTTTCGGGCTAAAATAGTTATTATGCCAATCTCTTATTTTAATGACATACTGACTTGTTTGTTATAAAATTTTAATTGTCATATTTGTTCTTTTACGTATAGTTGAATAACTGAATTGTTAGTTTTAAAAGAAAATTAACATGTTTGTTTCTAAATTTATAAACTGAATTATTTTTTTAAATGACATTTATTACTGAACCTATAATTACATATACTCTGATATATTTTACTCTATAATTTATATGTCCAATAATACAACTTTCATTGTCGGGTCGGGCCTTTGTAAAGCTTTACAGGTCGGGCCAACATTGAAAACGCTGTCGTTTTGATGCCGAAATTCCTAATCCTTGTATCTCAAGAAGAAAACAAAAAACTTTACTTTTTATAACTACAGTTGAAGTTGCAGAGAGCAGAGAGCAGCTATTATGGAAAGGCGAAATTTTTATACATACATTGATTGATAAGAATCGAAACTTAGTGGAGCAATGGCGTACCCAAGCATGGGAGAAGCCCATAGGAGAATCACAGATTACCTAAACAAGTTCTCCGACGCCGTTTCATACCAAGATGTAGCTTCTCTTGCCCAGCTCTTTTCCTTCTCCTCCAACTCTCCATCACTCCTTTCCGTTGCTGATGCCCTCAACTTTTTCCAGGTTTTGTTATTGTCTATCTATTGTTTTAAGGAATTGAAAGAAATTTGTCAAATTTTGATTCTTGTTTTCCTTTTTCTTTGTGATAGGATGCGAATAGATTGATAAAGCAATCGGAGAAGTTTTCCCAGTACGGTGAGATTTTGGCCCCGCTTTTTCGTTCTCTGCAAAGCTATAGAGCTGCGAACTTGGTTGATGCCTACCGTGACTTTGAAAAATTTGGAAAGTAATTAACTTGTTTCCTTTCTAGGTTTTCAATATTTTGCTCTCTTTTTTTTAAGTCCTTTTAATATGCAATGTGGGAATTGTGGGAATCTGGCATTGGCAGTGCTTTCATTCAGGAGTTTCGGAATTGGGAATCGGCATGGGCATTGGAGGCACTGTACGTTATTGCTTATGAAATAAGGGTTCTTGCAGAGAGGGTATTGATGAGCAAACCTTGTAGTTTTTTAAATTATTTTCCAAAGATAATTTTAATTTCGATGTCAATTTAATTTGGGAATATTGTAATTGTAGGCTGATAGAGAGTTGGTTTCCAACGGAAAGTCCCCGGAGAAATTGAAGGGAGCTGGATCATTCCTTATGAAAGTATTTGGTGTTCTCGCTGTAGGTTTTTTTTATCATCTAGAAATACTTGTTATCATTCTGTTAGCAAGCTGTATAGACTTGTTTGCAAAAATAATCGCCATCGTTGCTAATCATTTGTTATGACACATGGATACCAGGGAAAAGGCCCGAAACGTGTTGGAGCATTATATGTGACTTGTCAACTGTTTAAAATCTACTTCAAGGTGACACTTATATTTCTTCTATCATCACTTTCTGCTTTGTTAGAATCTTTTCGTTTGCTGTTCTATATTTATATGAATTTGGGTTTGGCGAATGGATTGTATAATTAGAACCAGACATTTTGGCTGTTAAGATGCATTTAAGATTCTTTTCAGCCCTCGGCCTAGGATAGCGTGTTCTCTTCCTCCACCATGCTTACCAAAAATATTCAAATGATTTTCAGTTCCAACATATGTTACGAGTATTTTCATTGTGGAGTTGAGAAGCGTTCAAGTATTGAAACTGCTCGTATTTTATTTTGCAGCTTGGTACTGTACACCTCTGCCGAAGTGTAATAAGAAGTATTGAAACTGCTCGTATTTTCGATTTTGAGGAATTTCCTAGAAGAGACAAGGTAATGTTTTTCCCCTTCCCCTGGAATTTTCCATGTATACAAACTGTTTGATGAGTGTTACCTCCTTTCTCAGGTCACATATATGTATTATACCGGGCGTTTGGAAGTTTTCAATGAAAATTTTCCTGCTGTAAGTAATCTAAACTCTATGGAGAAAGCTTTATTTCTTTACTTTGGAGATGTAAACTTCATTTGTGATTGTGTTTCTTTTGTTTGCCTAGCATGATTAATCATCATTTTGACTTTGGGACCGAGTTTATGACTAGCATCGCTACTAATTTTATCTGGCTTCACATTGTCAAAACATCAAATTTAAAAATTCAATGTAACAGGAACTTGCTGCTTATACTAAATACTGTTGTGATTTGGCAGGCTGACCATAAATTATCATATGCCTTGACACATTGCAACCCTCTCAGAGAAGCAAATATAAGGTTTGTTCACGTCTGCTTTTTGTATGTATATCTCTCATCTGCACAGTACGGAAGCCATAATAACTGATATAATCAAATTTGTCATTGCATTGATCATTTTGACATCTAATATGGCATTTGATAACTGGGTTGAATTTTTCCTTTTTGAATGTATGCTCCAAATTTATTTCATTCAACAGGTATTTCTAGTCTATTTTGGATGAGTTTTCCTATTGTCATGTCATCAATGTTCTTATTTTTATTATATTCGTGGAAGTATCAAAACTAATACAATCTAGTTTTTGATAAAGTTGATCTTTTTCTTTCAGTATTAGAAAGTACTCCTTTCATAATCCTACAGAGTGATTTCTACCTTCAATGTGTTCCAAAATCCCCGCTGTGGGAGTGGAAACACTTTGATGTTAGAGATTGGAAAATGACACAAGATTTACTATTTCTACGTACTAGTTATTCGAATTGACTGATTAAATATAAATAAATGCTAAACTGTCAAGCGAGTTGTTTCACGTAATTTTACTTCTGCATTATACTTTGACACGAGATAGCATTAGTTAGCTAGGTCCACTTTTTAGCATTTCTTGCTGATAATTATTATTTGGTTTGATTATTGTAGGATGATATTAAAATACTTGATACCAGTGAAGCTTTCATTAGGCATCTTACCTGAAACTTCCCTCCTAGAGAAGTATAACCTCCTTGAGGTACAGTTTCTCGTTATTATATTTACTTATTTTCTATGTGATTGTTATGTAGAAGTGGGTGCTTTGTGCTCGTGCTTTTTTACTAAGCTACGTATTTATCCTGTGATTTTCATATTAAAAGGAACAAAGAAATGAAAGGGAAAGCTGCAAATATTTTCTTAAATCTTTTGCTATTGTTTCATCATATCAAATTAGTAGTTAGTAATGGTTGTATTTGCAGTACAATAATGTTGTACAAGCTCTAAAAAGAGGCGACCTCCGACTTCTTCGGCATGCTCTCCAAGAACATGAAGACCAGTAAGTTTATCTTCATGGTTTTTGTTGATATTGAAATTAACTTGTCAAAACCAATCTAACAGTTTCTTGCCATCTACAAGGTTTTTAAGATCCGGCGTGTATCTTGTCCTGGAGAAGCTCGAGCTCCAAGTTTACCAAAGATTGGTTAAGAAAATGTAAGAGCTTTACACCAAATGGCCCTTCATGATATATTTTTATTCAATTTCTTTTTGGTTCATAATATTGACCGTAACGTTCTCATCTTGTAGTTACTTTATCCAAAAACAAAAGGACCCAAGCAAAGCTCACCAATTGAAGTTGGAAGTAATTGTCAAAGCGTTGAAATGGCTTGAGATGGACATGGATCTGGACGAGGTACATATTTCTGATTACCGTCTTCCCTGCAGTTTGCGTTTGGTAACGAAAATTTACAGCTCTTTTCCTTGTTCCATTCTGCAGGTCGAGTGTATAATGACCATTCTTATATACAAAAATCTTCTGAAGGGGTACTTTGCTCACAAGAGCAAAGTAGTTGTTTTAAGCAAGCAAGACCCTTTCCCCAAATTAAATGGAAAGCCTGTAAACTCATAAACATAACTCTCTGAAATGGTAATGTAAAAGGTATTAAGAACTTTTTTGATTAAGTAGAGAGTTATTCATTACATTCTCAAAGCAAATATCGGGATTCGAACCCATACAAGGTATTAAGAACTTTTGAGACTTGGTGACTGATATGCAGGCTGGTTTGATTGTAAAATGATGAATTTTATAGAGAAATGACTGGTCAAGCTGGATTTCCATGGACCTTTGCAGTGTATTAACCATTCTTTTTAGGCCTAGCTAATTTATCAAGAAAGAGCTTATTTGGCCTTTTTGGTAATGACCCCCGTTGTCCTTATTTTCATGTTTATATGTTCTAATTTACCTTGCTAATGCTTTGGTTTTTGAAGTTTGTTTTATCAAAATAAGATGAAAGTAAATCTCAATGTTAAATATCATATTTACTTTGCAAGTATTAAATATTTTGGCAATTTTTTTCCTTTGACTGGTATTTTTATCCATAGGAATGGTTTTAGGTTCAATGGATATTAAATTAAAGCCATATTGCAACATAAACATGCCTTAATAGTAAATATTTGTTTATTTATGAAGTCATTGCAGAAATTTATGCATGAATGCGAGCAACGTAAATTACCAAGGAAGAAAATGAATAAAAAATTCTGATAGTTACATGTTTTACTTTCCTTGTGTCTTGGTGTTTCAACTTTCAAGTACCTTTGATTTATTGGTGGAAACTGCGGAGCTCCTCGTTTGAACCTTTAGAACCCGGTGAGGTAGACCGCCTCCAAGCACAGCTACCATAGTCGGGGCCCATGGTTAAAAAATGACTGGAGGACCCAAATGATTCAACTGTGGGTAATAATATATAGGTTTCTCAGCAGCTGACTTCATCTGCAAGTTAATACACAGCAGTCAATACATATCAGCTTTGTGCATGCTGCATATATATAGCTTTTCCATGTTTATTTTAAGGTTATAGGCTTACAATTTTAACATCTTTTATATATACTCTCTCTAGTCTCCATATATAATTTGAATACCTGTATGTCCTTTTTCCTGTTAGGAAAATCAACGTTGCAAAGCCAACCATGATTACCACTTTAACCACCTAATGTAAAGAAAAGATAAAATTAGGAGTGACATTTCGCAGAAAGAAGCTCATTCACAACTTGTTTATTTTTTTTAATCTCTTATATTGTTGAGTAGGGTATTAGCTGACAACAATGGAGCAATGAAAACATTGGCCATTTAATCATGATAGGAATCTTCACCAAGTAAAATTCATGTAAAAGTCAAGGGGAAAATAATAAGGATTTGCATTATGACAACCTTCATAAGAAGATTTATTATCCTCTTGCAAGGGAAAATATAGCATTACTTCAATAATCAAAGCAAAAAAATATAACCTGTCCAAAAGGTCCAATGGACTCTTCAGGTTCCGTGGAAATCTCAACCCTTGATCTTATCTTTTTCGAACAAGTCTTCCCATCTTCATTCACCACAATAGTTGTGCCGGCATCGGCATCGGCGTTGTTAACCTGACATTAACAAGCAAAGTACACGTTGTGGTAATGATATCAGCACCAACTGGCAAAAGATTGACGAACATAATTAATCAAAC